>JABWIB010005119.1:0-20370 GCA_016617825.1 Platyplectrum ornatum
CTGCTGAATACTGGAACACCAGTGTAGCATCTATAGTAGTCACCTCCATTGCACAAGGTGCACCCAATGCGTAACAATTCAAAAAAAACACCAGTGGGGTAAAAATGCTCACTACACCAATAGATGTGTTCCTTGACGGTTGTAGTTTACAAAATGGTATCACTTGTTGGTCACAAAATGGTCACAAAAACCAATCCAGTAAAATTCTAGCTCCTTCATTTCTGAATCATTAGGAATTAGAATCAGGGGATTACATTTTAAGTTTTGTTACCCTCACTTTGCTTTAATTCCTGTTAAACACCTGAAGGGTTAACAGACTTCCAAAATGTTGTTTTGGATACATTGAGGTGTGCAATTTTTTAAATGGGGTCATTTATGTGGGTGTCTAACACGCAGGTTCCTCAAAGCTACATGCAAAGTGAACTGGTCCCTAAATTTTTGGAACCTTCAAATTTTCTTATAAGCCTCACACTGTCCTAAAAAAGTAAAAGGAGGTATAAAATAATTATGCCAAAATAAAGTAGACATATGGTAATTATTAGTTATTAACTATTTTGTGTGGTATGACAAAGTTTTCGTATTTTTTGTGAAATTTTTGCATTTTTCACATAAAACAAAGACTGTATCAACCAAAATTTACCACTAACTTAAAGCACAATGTGTCAAGAAAAAGCAATCTCACAATCAGTTGACTAACTAAAAGCATTAACAAGTAATTCCCACATAAAGTGACACGTCAGATTTGAAAAATAGGGCTGCATCCTTTTGTCCCAAATAGACCGTGTCATTAAGGGGTTAAACAATGTTCTGTGTGCTTGATGTTCTGCCCACTGGGCTGGATCTGTCTCCCCACCCATCTACATTACACTATGTGGGCTTGGGTTGACCATTTCAAATAAGTGATTGCGGAAGGTGAAATTGTGCAGCCAGAGGTCGCATGGACTATAGAGCCGCACATTTAAGCCGCTCTCCCGTTTCCTCCACAANCCCGCACTGCCCATACGGGCATGTGGAAAGGAGGATCCAGTCCATTGTACTGTTATAGGTATTTTATTAACAGGATTTAACTGTTAGAAAAAAACNAATAACAATTTTTATCTTTAAATCATTTTTTATTTTGATGTTTAGAGAAAATAACACAAATTCGCCCCCAGACTCCCACCCCCTCAAAATAAGTAAATAAAAACATTTAGAACCAATTTACAATTGCAAATACATTAATATCTAACATACAGCGTAAAAATAATATGAAAAAAAAAAGAAAACAGACACCAGCTTACTCCCCCCCACCCCTTACCCATGCCTTAAATACAAATCCCAGCCTTTCATCTTCAAATGAACATGACATTTAGGAATAAGAACTTAAAAACACAACGAAAAATTAAATAGTGTCCCCAATAACTACAAGTTGGCAATTGGCATGAAAATTTTTTTTCAATTTTGTTTTAAAAAAATTTTTATAGATTTTTTTTAATATTTAAGATATTTTGTACAAAACTGTAGACTAGTTTAAACTTGTTTTTTCGGCTTTTCTTCCAGTGTGTTTATATTCTGTTAATTTTTTTTTTTATTTTATTTATTTATTATGGGGAATAACTGCTGGATGCTTGTTTAGAAGGCAGTTGATGTAAATTATTGCAGTGTGTTGTATGGTATGGTGGTTGGAGAAAAATACATATTAGAACAAATAAAATAATAGTGGATTTAACTGCACATAACATGCGAATATTCATTGCAAATGTGGAATTACACAATATGGTTCTTGTTTGTAAAAGGAAACAACATTTTATATTCGTTTTATTAATCAACATATGCATTGCTAAACAAGCCCCTTTTCTAATCTTGTTTAATTTATGTATTTATGAATTTGTTTGCGGGCCTACATGGTTACCAGTATAGTTACCAACAGTTCCATAGTCCCAATAGGGACATTGTGACATTTTATAAATGCATACTCTCAGGAGGTATGATATTCTATATCTATAAACATTGCAAAACCACTGGGGATGGTCATAATGGATTTCTTTTCAATCAATCATTATCTTAAGAAATCTTAAATAACATATCATATCTAATTACAACATATACTGATTATTACATCCAGCACCAAAAAAAAGCAAAAGACAGTTTTGTTATTGTCTATTGACCATAATAAACAGACATTGTCAGGGACATATCTTTAAACAAAGAATAATTGGTTGAATCTATTGCAGACCCTCTCAATTATTTTATATACTGAACGCCATGCTTAGAAATGCTTTCTTCATTGCCTTTAAAGTCTAGCCATGACAACCATGACTAAATCTGGACTAAAATGTGGGTTGTTTCTTATGGTGGGCTCATTTAGTCAGAGCTGTAACTAGACTTTTTAGCACCTGTGGAATACTAAATACTGAAACTATCCTNGTTAGCTGTCACTCTTGTACATCCCTAGATACATCTGACTACTATTATAACTGTAATGTATGGTTTACAGTAAAGATCTAATTATTTTTAGAATTTGTGCAGGAAGGTCTTCTGTCTTCTTACTTTATTTCCTCCTTGGAAAATAATAAAGTAATTTGAAATTGTGCCTACAGACTTAAAATCAACTACAACTACTACAGCAACAACAACTACTACATATATTACCAGAACAACACAAATTATTATTAATAAAATATTAATAATAATTACTATCAAGCAAATGGCAGAAAAAATTAAAAGAGGGTCAATGGACCATTATACATTGCAGGAATGTCAGACATTGGGTAAGTAATATTCAGTATATTAATGAATAAAGAAATTAACTCTGCCCAAAACTAGAACATTTTTGGTTTATTTTTTCTTTTTAATTAGCTTGTTTTATATATATATATATATATATAAAAAAGTACCTTTCATAAATACATCTGCATGTTATGTAATCTTTAGTCAAAAACTGTGCTGATACCTTATTGTTATTGTCATTGTTGTTAAGACTAATACAAGCATTTTGGATTCTGATGATCTCATTTCTAAAGTGTAGAAAAGTTTAAAATTTAGGGGTTGATTGAGTTTTTAGTGCATATGGAATACNGGCATAGAATACGTCCTAAAGGTGTGTTTTTCTGCGGATAGAACATGGGTTAAAAAGGCAGACTCAGAGCTGTATATACAGAGGCTGTGACTTGTACAGCTGCAGTCCACTATGTATTTAAATTAGATTTTNAAAGACTGCATTTGCCCATTTAAATGCTTTTTTGGTTTTTTTTTTGCAGTGCCAGAGCACAGTAGGTGGAAGCACAGGCAACTTTCACTGCTTGTTCAATTATTTAAGTATTGTGGAGCACAGAGCAGGTGGATGTGTATATGCTCGCTCCCTTACTGATCCTGTGTAGAGCTTGCTTCACTGTGCATCTGCCGTAAAACCGCACGGATGCGTAACTCTGGATTAGGCCTTAAGTACCTAATAAACAATTTAGACAATTTTGAAGGCCCAACATACATTTTTACAAAAATGTATGAAAGTCTTTCTACATACCCATTCTCTCATCAATGCATGTTGTTATTATTAATAGCATAGTATTAATAGTATATCTTAAAAGTCTTTTAAAACAACTATACAATGTGCAGTTCTTAGTATGTCTGTATTTTGCTCTCATTAACTAAGGGACTGATCCAGAATTTAATATATAGGGTAAAACAGGTGCAAGTGTAGATCTAAGCAAAACCATTCAAGGGAAGCAGAATTAGAGTTTATAGGTGCATTTTTCCAGCTCAACTAATTTAAAGATGAAACATAATACTATGCATTATATGAGTAGTATGTACCGAAGCAAAATATTCTCTCTGCATACAGAAGAGTTCATTAGAATACATTTGCAANATGATTTTGCTCAGATCGCTCAGAACCTGTTTTTCCCATAGGAGGTGATCCAGAAACTGTTAAATGTAGGAAAAAAGAAATGCTTTAAATCACAATACTACACTACACTAAACAGACTATTTGTTGTTTCTTTGACAGAATAGCAGTGTATTTGCTGCATAGTTTATTTTGTTTTCAATTCTTTATTAAAAGTTAAAAATACATAATTGACAACATTTAAATGAATTTAAATAAATTAAGCTGCTGCATTGTACCTCTCAGCCTATCTGCCTATATTCATCCATATGCATGTTCCGAAGCTGCCCATTTTCTGTACAAGTGTTGCTACTGTTGGAACTCTACAGGTCACACACATTTTAAACAGTTGATTTGCACATCTTCTGCCCTAATGTTCTTCATCAGCCCCTGAAAATGTTTCAGAACATGTAAACCAAGATACTACAGATACAGCATGGAAATTACTTAGTAAGGCTAGGGAATATCTTGGGGCTATATATATATATATATATATATTTCACAGATAATAATAATAAAAATAATAAAATGTAACACGACACATACAAAATGTATGCCTTAATTCCCATATGTTAAGTTAATATTTATCAATGGATTGTTATATTTTTTTAGGCAATATATCTCAGCTTTCTATTTGTAATTAAATTTGAGAAGTTTTATGTATGCAAACAATTTAAGGACAACTAAATAAAGAATGTAAATGGTAAACAAGGACTTGTAATTTGTTCCCCATGGCTCAGTATTAGGTATTTATGCTGTTAAGCATAACTATAATATAAAATGAAAACATTAAATTGGTAATATGATTTGTGCNCTGTCAGTGTTCAATAGATATATACNTCCAAGAGGGTTGAAGCATACATGCTTCCAGTAGGGTTGAAGCATATCAACCGTCCGGAAGCATATATTCATTGAACACTGACAGCGCACAAATATTATTACCAATTTAATGTTTTATTGTTATACAATTGTGATAACTGAAATTCCAATATAATGTGTGCTGCCTCTTGTTTTTACTATGAGCACTGCTAGTGGTCACAACCTCCCACTATATTAAATTTAGAACCATAATGTATAGAAAACTGTATATTTTCATATGTACAACAGATAAACAACAAANACTGTATACAGATAGTCAAACAACACAAGTTTTGTATACATACTGAATGCATATGCAGTGTACGTCCTGGATAGCACATAGTCAAAAAGGGCACAGTGAAATCCATGTTGGAGCCTTATGGGCAGAGACTNCAGCTTGTAATGCCACAGTCTGTGACAGTATAATATGTTTTATATAAAGAAAGTAAAAGTAGTATTCCACTATTATTCTCGCATTAAAACAACACATGTATATANAATATTTTTCAAATATTCTTTCTAACATTATTTAATGCTCATCAATAAGATCAAGTACAATATACTTTCTCTTTCCAAAAATGGTCTTATTCTCATTGAAAATGACCAGTGCACCCGTCTTTCTGTGCTCCCTCCCATTCTGAACACACACAGTGCTAGTTTTTGATGCAAATCCATCTGAAAGACGGATGCGCAACTCTGGATCAGCTCCTCCATGACAAACTAATTTGTTTGTTGCCATGATTTACAGGAGATATTTTATCATTCTAATATAATACAATGGCTTTATAGCTTGTTTTCTACCAATCACATTTGAGTATTAATATTTTAAAAGCTTAATTTGTGAAGTCTCTGAATGGTTTCATTCCATTATTTCATATTACTTTGATTAGGGAAAGAGGGTATAAATGAGAGGAGATTATATATTTCACAAATGTATTAAAGTAGTTTAGTTTTAGTTTATATATGATGTGCTGCTGTATGACAGGTATTAAGCACAACATTACAAATCATGAATTCTCAATATGTGTTTATATATTATATTTCTTTTTTTCATTGTAGTTGAATGGTACCCTAGGATATTGTTAAATGGAAACAATGCAATAATGTCACAATTGAAATATATTAAATCAAATAAAGATTCTAGTTTTTAACCTCATGATTCATCATTTTAATTTTATATAGAAATATAGGACCCAATAAAATAATAATCAAAATCAATTTCCAATCCTGAGACCTAAAACTTCCCTCTCATCCAGTCAAATCTCAATAAATCCTTCAGATCAGCATCTAGGGTCAGATGTTGCTTCCCCTGTCACTACCCTCTATGGCAGTTCCCAAACTGTGTGCCGTGGCTCCCTGGGGTGCCGCGATGCTCTCCTTGGGGTGCTGCGGAATGTTTTTTCCAACGCTCTGCCACGTTGCTAGTGTTACTTAAAATTGCAATTTTTACGTNTTGTATAGGAGCAACACAAGATTTGATATCAACCAGAAGTATTTCTGTCTTTACTTAAATAGTTACTACATTATTTTGACTCAAAAGCTTAAAAAATGGGAAATATCTTTTGTCTTAGGGGTGCCGTGAAATGTTATGGAAACCCTAAGGGTGCCTCGACTGAGAAAGTTTGGGAACCACTGCTCTATGGTCATAAAAGACAGGGGTCTAGCAGCTTATGTTACTTTAACGTAATCGTAACAAGAAGGAAAGAGAACAAAGCCGCAATCTATATGAAAATCAATATGAATCTCCAATCATAACAACAATTATGATCATATTAATTACTCCTTTCTCATATTTCCAATAAATGTAACCCTTACAATAAGGGCACAGTATAGCAGCTATGAGGGAACCAATATAAGGGAAAGGTACTACTCTCTACCTAATACGATTTTCAAGTACATTTTATTTAATCGTGTAGTCTTCCTCCCCAATTACTTAATTTAAATGGTCACCCCGCCCACCTAGCATAATGCCAACGTCCAGTGCTTGTTGCTGGGCACAAGTACATCTGGGGCGCACTTGCACTTTCCCCCCACTTCTGCAAGCCCACTTGCAGAATGGGGGGGTGGACGCAAGGCACGATCTGGCCCATAAAGGGATTCGATAGGATAAGAACCTGATCCAGAGTTTTTAGCACATTTTTAAGTGATTTATGTTACATATACAGTTTGAGCTTTATGGGTAGAAACTGCGGATTGTAGTTAAATGTATTTTTGTTTGCATTTTCAACATTTAAAACCCATTTAAATAACACCAATGCCAAAGAATACATAGTTTTTTGCGGCTTTTAAACAAAAGTGGTCATTTTCCCACCTAGTAAGCTTTTCTCCCTTTTCTCACTTCACAAAGACCCTTTTTTCTCAATATTGTAAGACTCCCTGATTTACTAGCGCAGTGAAAACAGTGCTGAGGCAGACCGATGGGTAGCAGTGCGCTTGCAGTCAACTAACCTATTAACCTGTCACTCTGTATCCATTATTTGGGTAACACGATTTTTAATAAACTTCACTATAGACTCAAATTCATTTTTAATAGTAATTATTCTTTTGGTTTTTGTTATTCCTTATATTGTCTAAATACCCATTGTAGAGTCTTTACGTCTTTGCAGCACCAGAGAGTTGTATGTCCTGAGTAGTATGATTTGGCACTAGTTTTATTAATACAAACTCAAAGCAGTTCACCACCAGTAATAAATATCATATGGACTTCTCTCTTAATGTCCCCATAAAGTATTGTATATGAAATGGGATTTAAGGCAAAAAATGATTGAATATTCTGCAACATTCTGTTTTAACTGTAAAAATTAACATGTTATGGGTCACTAGGGAGATGTACAGTATAATGGAACTTTTAGCTATCAGTTATTTGTTTCATTTATAGAATATGACTGGAGAATGATTTCCTACAAATAATAATTTCCCTTAATGTTTTTTTGCCCTGTCATACTATAAATGTCTCAGCATACTGCACATAATAAGTGTAAAGGGTGGATCCAGTTTGGGAGTTAGAGCAAAACAGGTGTAAGTGTCAACCTGGGCAAAAATCAAACGCTAAACTGCAACAACTGCAGAGTTCTTCTTTCGCTGCGTAAAAAATAATTTAAAATGATATACACCCCTCACACTTCTCATGTGTACACTTCCACCTACAAATAAGAATAAATGCAACACTGGATCAGCTCCTAAATACAGCGTCGGACTGGCCCACCAGAGAACAGGAGAATCCTCCAGTGGGCCCCAAGTCCTAGCATTATTTCTTTATAGCTGAGGGCCCCAAGAATGATTTCCTCTGGTGGGCCCAAGATACCCCAGTCCGACACTGCTTAAATACACTACTTCCACTGAGTAGAACTGCTCTTTTTTGAACTATGAATAGGATTTATGAAAAAGAAGAATCTGTTTACATGCAAATTGATACATGTGGGCAGAGGAGTTCATCCAGCTGTCATACTAATTTTACAGTCATACTAAAAAGTCCTAATAACTTTTGTACACTCTTTTAAATAGTAAATAAATAGAATATGTGATGAAATTCTGCTATTCAGGCATTATTAAAAATGAATAATGATAAATAATAATGACATAAGCTACAATGTTAAAAGGTGAGAACACTTTTGAAATATGCAAACAGATGAGTCTGTTTGACTTAGAGGTCTAATGTAGAAGCCTATAGGTTACATCTTTTAATATATGTTTTATTTTAAAAAATGTTATAAGTAATATAAAGTGTTACTTTTATAGATTCTTTAATTTTAATAAAAAAAAATGTAAACCCAGTACTGGTTATGCATTCTTTAGTTAGAATAATATTTAAATATTTAAATATTTTTTTTTTTTCAATTTAAACATGATTAAACTTGATCTAAGTTTTCTTTCAGGTCTTTGAGATAAGCTTGATGGATGCGATTCGTCAATGTGAACCGCTCTTTTCAGAGACAAGAGAGCGAGGACAAAGGGATCCCCGACAGAAGTGACGTGTTGAATCAAGCAGGGCTGTCAGGTAAGTCAAGAATCCCATCCCATTTTCTTAACTCTTTCCTAGCCCCCCACTAGCCTACCCCAAACCTCTGCTTCCTGCAGCCTTTCCCTAACCCTCTGCTCCAGGCCTAACCGCGACCCACCGTTCCCTGCTGACTAACCCTAACTTTTTTAATGCCTGAATAGCAGTGTATTGCAGCATATTCCATTCAGTGCATTATTAAACAAAAAAATTATTTGCATAACAGCAGCATTTCACCTTACAGGCTCTGCCTAAACACATCTATTTGCATGCTTCAAACACATGCACCTTTTTTTTATTTCCATTGAAACTCTGTATAGGACACCCGCAGTGGAAGCAGTTAACACTTCTGCTGTGGAAAAACTCTGGAACTCTGNATCATGTCCAGGGTGTGTTTTTAATCTGCAGTTGTTCTTTTCTGCTCCATTTTTACACTATTCTATTTGTCAACTTTAGTCTATATGTGAGTGTTTTAAGGAGCAGTATTATAGTGTATAGTGTATTATAATAGTGTTTAGGTAGTAACATGGTAACTAGGTAATAACAAGGTTTCTCATATAATATATTTTGGGGAAGCTAGTCACCCCTCCTCGTGTCACCCCCTCCCCTCTCCTCACAATGCTTTCCCCCCCCCCCCCCCCCCCCCCCCCCCCCCCCTTCCCCCCCCCCCCCCCCACACACTTCAGGCACTTCAGCTACATTGTAAGGTTGTGTAAAGTGCTGGCATAGGCTCAGCCAGCACTTTACCCAAACTTACATAGGTGCTGCAGCGCTGTGACAGGCTGACTGTGCTCCAAAGGGGGAGCAGGGATGGCATCCCCATGTTTTAGGTGCTTTGATCTTTTTAGAAAAGGTAAAGACAGGCTGATTCAGAAAATCACAACTGTCACATACAACCCTGCTACAACAACTGTAGTGAAGGAAGGAATGTAAAAAATGCATGCTGATGATGTTATTTCATGAAAGCCATTATAACTATATCTAGTGTATCTCAGTGGAAAGAAAATCGTGACAGTAGAGGAAACTGATCAATGAATATGTTCCTTTGAAAGTGATTTTTCACATTAACATTAGAATTTTCAATCTTATAGCTGGCTCAAATATATCAGTAAAAGATATTCTTGATGGTATCACTGGTGAAGACTTGTTATAGCTTTTCTAAAATGTGTTGATGACACTTTTGTTCCTGAACGTCTGTTAGCATCACTCTGACTCTCATTTATAGATACTTGGAATATGCCAAAAAATCGAAAACACTAAAGAACAGTCTGACTGAACACTGAAGAACTTCATAAGTGTGCCATTGGTTTAGTACATATCTCCCAACATACGGTGGTCTGAGGTCGGGACACTTAAGCCCTGCCCCCGGTCCTGCTCAACTCTGCCNCAAGCTTCACCCCTTTTAATGCCGCCGTTGCTGCTAATGTCCCCCCAAAGCGGGACTGTCCCACTGAAAGGGGCACAGTTGGGAGGTATGTTAGTAAATCATTTTTAACTGTAGCTGCAAGTGTTAAACAAACAAAAGTTATTTTTTTCTAAAAGAAATAATATAATATTTATTAAAAAGAGCTATTTTTTAATTTGATTTTTATTAGCTTTCATGTTCTTAAAAATACATGGGCGTAGATTTGCTAAGCAGACACATTGCAGGGAGTTTGCATGTGAGCTCGAATCTGGTATCTATGGGCAACATGGCCACTTTTCAATCTCCATACAGTCGCACTGCTTAGTAAATTTAGGCCCTGGTTATCCTGGATTAAACTATATCAAACAAACCCAAGGTTGAAAAACAACTCCAGTGGTGGAAAAAAAAACTAAAAATACCTTCTATATATTTTGATCATCTTTAGGTGTTTTTATCCCCATAAATGCAGACTTAAAATTTACTTCTGCTGATATATCCCTGCTGTATCTGACAACCTATCAGTTGAGAGTTGGTCAACAGCAAACATGTACCTTAAGAAATATATAAATTCCTGTATGAAAAAGGGGACGGCTGAATAATATGGAGGCCGCTTATCTTCCTATAACTATTGTTTGCATACCTCCATCTCCCAATTGGAAACAACCCATTTGTGGAACTCTGATCCACTGTTTTTACTGCCAAACATAACATTTAGCTGTAGCAAATAACAATACACAGTATAATACTTAAAAAAAAAAACTTTAAATGAAATGGAGAAGCTTTGTGTGCATGAATGAGAATAGATTTGGATTCTTTAGTAAACATGAACTAAAAATAAAGTCAGGCATATAAAACCTGTGGTATTTAAGTTGTTATGGAATTACAACTACTCATATCTGGTAAAGCATGACGGAACTTGTAATTTCTCAATTTTTCTCATTTAGGGGCTGATCCAGAGTTGTGCTTCCACCTGTTTTTCAGGTGGATGTGCAGCAAAAATGAGTATAGTGCATGCTCAGGTTGGGTGGGCATGACCATCGCCTGCCTGCCTGTCTGCCTACTATGCTCTCTATTTAAATGAGAAAAGGTAGTTTTTCTCGTTTAAATTGCCGCAGTAGCAGTGTAAGCTTCCTGTGCTTCTGCCATATGCAGGTGCAGGCCATTTTTGTTTAAAAAATATATTTTAATTAAATAAATAAATAATAAATTCAATATTTTTCCTTATTTTTTTCCTTATATTTTAGTTTTTTTCACTGTCAAGAAATGAGCGGTATACTGATACTACACACTACTACACTACCACACTGGCATTGCAACACAGCATTTAAATATTTTTTTACTGCTACAAAAGCAAAATAAAAAACTGCAGAAAATGAAATTGAAGAAGCTCCGCCCTTTATTCCTGCGTGTTTTTGCTAATGTGTCCAGGCATGTCCACAATATTTGGATTTCGAATATGTGGTTTTCTTGAAAATTAGAATATGGTATTACCGTATATACTTGAGTATAAGCCATGTTTATATGTATGTATGTATGTATGAGAAGTGTCTGATGTAAAAGCTGCTGTTATGTGAATGATCCAATGACTTGCTGGTAACTGTTACGCATTTGACAGCCTTCACCTGGAAATACAGGAGGGGAGTTTGGATTTCAGTTTCCTCACTCCCCCTATATTTCCTGCTGATAGCTGCTGTCACGTGTAGCAGTTACCAGCAAGTCACAGGATCATTCACATAACAGCAGCTTTTACATCAGACAGTTCTCAAACACATACATATACATAACTCTCCCTCCATTCCTCCCTTCTCACTACATTGAAGTGCTTCCAAGGAGAGGAGGGAGTGAGGGCCTTGTGTATCTGTGACAGAGACATGATGGAGATACTCCATCGGCATCGGTCGGCTTATATTCGAGTCAATAAGTTTTCCCTGTTTTTGAGTTGAAATTAGGTGCCACGGCTTACATTTGGGTCGGCTTATAGTATATACTGTAAATTTTTGATCTAATGAGAATTTTGATGTTTAATGATGGAATCATCTTACAAAAGCAAATATAATACTAATATAAATATAATGTTAATTGTCTGGTCTGATACACATAAGTCTATAATATTAAACAAAAGGAGGTGAAATCCTGCGTAAAGATTTAGAGAACCATATTTTTCCACAACATACATATTTCATGGTTGGTATGTACAATACAACCTTTTACTTTTATACATTCACCTACTCAGATGGAGTCATTTCCTTCATACATGAGGACAAAGAAATGAACTGTGAAGATGAAACTAATAAGCTAGGAATACTAATTAGTTTGAAGTAGCTTGAGGAAGTTCTTCTATCCAGAATGTCTGCAAGAGTAAAAACATTACATAGTTTACATTTTTTATATACAGTAACAGCAATGTTTTATGACTAAGGTTTTGTGACACATAAAACCCCTCTTATTGACCTGTTTCCTGCTTTATGTCTTAGGTTATATGTATATAAAAACAAACATAGGCAATTCAAGGCTGAATTTTTTTTCCATTTACAACAAAGTAGATCTCACACAGCATATCAAAATGGTATATGTTGTAGCTAAATATGATGTGACTGTTTTCCCACCCACACAGTTCACTTTGATACAAAGACTCCTACATGATTTCTTCTGATTATATTTTTTATGTCCTTACCCCTATGAAAATTATTTAATATGAAATATTCTAGAATAATATACCACTAACATTCAAGTTTTTTTAGGCATGGCTCCATATTGTAACTTCTTGAGACAGTGCCATGTGGAGGGATAGCCTTACTACACTACTAGTCCTCAGTAGTTTTGGCACTGCTCATGTCCCTGAGCCAATGGGGGTCATTTATTAAAACCGGTTAAAATATAAAGCACACAGAATTTTGTATTCAAACTGAAGGTCTAATTGCATTACTTTTTTTTTAATAAACCCTGCAGTACTTGTATATACACCTAATTTTCTTGTGAAATTAATTGTATTATTTTTGTATCTTTTTGAGCATCAATGTTACAAAAGGAGCAATTTTTTAATGAATGCTTTAAAGTCATACATCCTGAGGAGCTACACTGTTTTCAACAATTAGCTAAGCAGTGGATCAGTTGTAAAAGTGTTGAATGTCCACAGTAATAAGTCATATAGTGCTTTAAATACACCTTTTTATTTAAATTAAATGATTGATCCAAATTTAATAAATGTCCCCCAGTGTGTTTATGACTTGGCACTTCATTGTGTGTGAACACATTTTTTATTCCATTTTCTATCTACCTAGCTAGGATTTAATTTTAGACATATTAGGGGTCATTTGGTTTACAATATTACAGTCAGAAACAGGCATAACTGTGTATCATGGGCATATGGTTCCCTGCAACAGTGAATGGATTTGGACACTTTCTATTTAGTTCACACTACAAATGAAATTTGTTTTGGCAAAGTTCTATTATAATGTCCAGAACCATAGATAGTTTTATAAGAGTAACCTGGATTGCATCTGTATTATGTTGTAATATATAAATCAGACAATTGTCATCTGGTATAATATCAGAACCAATTTTCTGGTAAATTTCTAGTTCTAAATTACTTTAGTATAAATATAGTTATCTTCCCAACTATGGATTCTTATTTTTTCCTTTTGGACATTCTTTAAATATTTGAAAATCCGTCATTTTGGGCTATATTTTGAAACTGTAGCAACTTGCACAACTGAATGTATTGGGTGAATAAAACAAAATCTTGCTAAATGCTGTAGATAATGAATTAAATGTGCAATTTTGTGTTGCGTAAACATTTTTCATATTTGTAAATCATCAATGTTTTGACAGTCTTGCAGTCCACAACCTTTTCTAGTCTTTTTTGTGTTCCCATTCTGTTTGTTTATTTAAGAAATGTATTTGGCTTTTATCCCCTCCCGAAAATCATTCCTAAATATGTTTTAGTCAAAGGTGCTCAGTTAGAGCAATTAGGTGCAGCTGAAGTTAGCAATTAGAGATATTCTGCTCTACAGAGTAGTCTGCATGCATGTATAAACTTTTCTGTGCCTTTACAGCTTACAATATATAGCAAAATCATGTTAAAACTGCATAAAGAGAAAACAATTACTGCCATTCTTCTTCCTTCACATTAACCTTGTACTAATTACACATACGTCATATTGGAGACTCCTCACATATAAACTGAATGTCATAACCTTACTTAACTAAATTGTCAAGAAAGGGTACAGTATCTTCATTAGAACGTTCAAAATGATCCACGTTACCCAGCCATAATCTGTTTCCAGGCAAAAGAAAAGAAAAAAGAAACACATAGGAAATTTGGTGAAAAAATGTGACAAAAAGTGCAGTTTTCCTTCCCCCTCTTTGTAGGCTTGAATGACTGCTTCTTTCTCTGGCCCAAACATCAAACTGTGAAGCAAGAGGGGTGAGAGACTTAGGTGAAGCTTGTGTCCTGTGGAAGGAAGGGTGTGCACAGCTTAGGGTGAAGGTCAATGTAGATGCTTCAATTGACATAGTACATCCAGTAAACCAAGTTAAAAAATCCAAACGTGATGGGGAAAATGAGCCTGGACCATTTGTCGATGGTACTGACATCTGTCAGATCTGGGATCTTAAGCTTTAATTTAGATGATCGTCGCCGAAGGCGACAGTTGGCGCGTCCACGTGTGCCTGTGAGGGGAACATGGCGCTCCAGAGGAGTGTGGCCAAAAGTGTCCCCTCTAGATGTCAGCTGTTTGCGGAACTGGATCCCTGAGGTGTCATATGACAGGACGGAGTTCCGAGAATCACCAATGTTACTTCCCATCTCGGCTGACATCAATTCGCTGCTCATGTCAAGGGTGCTGAGAAGAATGTTTCCATAAGGATCAACCTGAGGTAGAGAAATGAAACTTGTTGAAATTGAAAGTTGAAATTGTGAAATTTATACATGAATATAATATCATGTTAATACTGCCTGTATCACCCGGTCTTCCTTGTTTGATTTAGCAAATGTTTAAAAATATTCCTTTTAAATCTGTTTTAAATTTTCTGATTGAATTCATGGTTTTATATATATTTTTGCATTATTCATTGTTCTGTGAACATGAATTCCAATAATAATAATGTCATTTATAGTACAAAATGTCAGGGACCCCTTCAAACTACATGACTAAATCTGTGTGGCTTATTCCTAGGGTTGCATATTGTCATGGTTATGTATTATATACATTGCAAGATTAAGGAACTTATAATCAGGAGACGCGACCCTGTCTACTATTAACTCTACTATAATAATCACAGCAAGTTTACTGTAGAATCAAGGTTTTAGTTTCATTTTACATACTGGAGAATGTGAGCTTGAATCTGATTGGTTGCTATGGGCAACATCCTCACTTTTCAGTCTCCCTACAATCTCCCAGCTTAGTAACTTTAGGCCCTGAACTATGCTTCTAACCATTCTATCTTGCCTTGCTAGATTCTGCAGACATTCTTATTTTAAGAGACCTATAATAATACATTATTAAGAAATTAATTACAAACTGCTAAATATTTGGACATGTTTTACTTCTTTACATGTGCAAGAGTATTTCTCCTCAAACTACATTACAAGGTTTAGGCTAATTTTTAGGGCACAGTACAATCATGAAGGACCAGGACCCTGCTCTGATGAGGAAGAACACATCACTCGAGATGTGCCACATGGTACATAGGACAACCAGCACAGCCTGAGCAGGACCCTTTGCTGGAAGACACAATGCGGGACAGTAATGCGGAGCTGGGATCAGAGTTTGTGTACTCACAGCTGCTCTGGTAAGCTGCAGTAAGACCACAAATGCTTTCCCAGCGAGAGCTCAGCATATCAATGGGAGCTCTGGTTATCAGTAATATGCCAACCAAGGCACACTTCTGTTATCCAATCCAAGTTCTTTGTGGAGAACTGGTTTCACGGCCACACAACAGTTTATAATGGGCGCTGTAGAGATGCCAGAGGCTAAAAATGGCCTTTTGCCAGCTCTGAGCCTTGTGTCTACCACTCTCTGGACAACAAGCATAGGTCTTTTAGATGGCCAATGAGCAGCACAAAGTAGCCCAATTCTGTCAATGTTCCCTGAGCATTTCTGACTTCTGAGTTCTCACCCCCACTACTAGTGTTGGAAGAAATCCCTATTAAGTAGGCGAGGACTTTGTGGTACATTAGGTCCTATGGAGTTAAGAACACTAGGGTCTGATTTTGCTAAACAGAAAGATTAAAAAGTGTTGGTCATAGCAATCAATCACANTTGAGCTCTCATTTTAATTTTATACACTGGAGAATGTAAGCTCACATCTGATTGGTTGCTGTGGGCAATATCCTCAACTTTCAATCTCCCTGGTTAGTAAATTTAGGCCTAGGCCTTTAGTAAAAGATAATTAGTCTCTGGGCTATAAAACAACAATGTGTTAGATTTCAAAACACATTTTATAGATAAGCAGAAAACTCAAGAAAGTGACATGTAGATTTTCAGACTAATATTTCAGAATATTATTGAACAGGGAGAATAGCTATGGTTTATAGTAGTGTACAGGGGTGATATATGTTTTTGTGTATATGTCATCGCAATGGTAATAATGCAGGAGCATTTCATATGGAATGGTGTAAGCATTGATTCATTAAGAGTACCGAATAGATCACTGAGAAAACATTTAAATACTTTTATCATTTAGGGTAAAAGACTATAAGTGTTTGCAATGGACCAGTGGGTATGGAATGTGACACTTACCTCCTATTTGGCAGGACACAGGCTAGTTTGGACCATGATCTTAGTCTATAACATTGTTGAATAGCCTATCACATCCAAGCTTGGGTCATCTATGCTGTAGGTGAATTAATAACCATTTTGGTTTCCCTCATTCCCTCTTTATCTGTGCTTTCTTTGTATTGCTATTATATTGTGTAAACACAGACATTGAGACCATCTAGGAATGTATATAGATGGATCTATTACCTTTGTATTGCATGATCCCACCTTGTAAACTGTCAACAACTGAGTGTATTACTAGCTGGTGAGGTAGTGCGGCCTGCCATTTTTTTTTGTTAATGAAAAACAATATGGTACAATATGGTGGTTGCTCAAACAAACATTAGATTAATGAGCAGGTGTATAAAAGGCAGGCGTATTTTTACAGAAAAACAAAATGATCAAATATGGCACAGTAAGATCTAATTTAACATTTAATAATTATGGCTATACTTGCAAATGTTACTGCATTTTTAGTTTACAGATAAAATAGCACAGTGCATTACTGTTTAAATGAGTGACATGAGTGCAGGGATATTGTTTTCTCTTTTTTCTTCTCTGAGATTAAAAAAAAGTACCTGACTAGTAGAAGCACAGGTCACTGAAGAGCAGGGAGCTAAAGTCCTGGCACATGAGCAGTAACAAGAATAGTTTTACTGTACATGTGCTAGGACATCGGCTTCTTGCTAGGTTCTATGTAGTCTGNGATCTCACAGACAATCGTGTGATCTGGCAGAAGAGGTAAGTTTTAGAAAATCCTTTGGTTGATGTAACCAGACTCCCAACGAGGAGATAAAGTCTGTATACTATAAAAATCGACCTCAGAATTACTGTATGTAAATAGAGCCCATGGACTGGTTTGTTTACTCTCCTGGACCTAAATTTACTAAGCAGGGAGATTACATGTAGATTGAAAAGAGGGGATGTTGCCCATAGCAACAAATTAGATTAAAACTCTTAGTTTAATTTTGCACACTGGAGAGTGTGAGCTTGAGCTTTTCAATCACCCTACAATCTCCCTCCTTAGTAACTTTAGGCCCTGGACTTCTAACCATTTCAGCGTTTCTACTCTGAAAAATACTTTTAAACAGATAATTACTTATGTTTATAGTGTAGCAAGAATTGAGGGAACAGCCCAGTTGTTTTAATACTTAATTGAGAGAAGTGGGCCTTAAATATTAGGGGTATGTAACTAGGACCAATTCAAGTCACAGATGAATAAGGTGAAGCCAAGCCAACGCCTGAAGGAAACCATCTGTTAGGAACCTTGTGATTTTTAAAACATCATGCCATTAAAGCTCATGGATATGTTAAAGATGGTTTGCTCAGATCGTTTAGCCTGGTTAGATTTTGCAGATACTGCTTGGTCTCGCTTTGTTCATCCTCATTTCTACATGCCTTGCGTTCAAATTGAACCTCCAAATAATTACTCCAATTTTGACCTTGGTGTAGTCTTATCTTGGTCAGAAATTACTACAGAAGGAACAAAAATATGAATCTGTGGAAAAGGCATGCTTTGCCATTAAGTGGGCTACAAAGGCTCTATGCTATATGTTAGGTAGGAAATGCAAATGATACATTATTGAGGGAATGCAGATTAACTTAGAGGTATATGCCATGGTAATGCTGTGGTGCTTGACACTACACCCCTACAAATTTAACGTAGAGCACAGCCTAAGGATTTTGCAATGTGAGGGGTAAAAATTAAATACTATTATTTTGCATTTAGGAAAAACAACTTTGAATTGTAATAAATTTTTATAGTATAAATTAGCTTTCTCTCACAGTCCAAATGGTTTATACCAGATCTACACTTTGCATCTATATTGCTTCTATACCAATGCTCCGAATCAACCACTGAACTTAGAAATTTGTATCCAATCCTATTGCTGCATGCGTATTTGGGATTGATAGAGAAGGATGTTTTTACTTGTGTTGCTTATTACATGATATCTATGTTTCCATTCACAATGCCAGTACCAAATTTTTCTATCGACTTTAAACACTTACTTGCTCTCTTACTCTTCTTTCCTCATAGCGATGACGTTCATTATTTGATTTATTCGTTCTCTCATTCAACTTTTTCTGCTGTTGAGGACCCCGGCCGAAGAATACATAGTTAACAAAAGCATATTCCAACAGAGCCAGGAATACAAACACAAAGCATCCCATAAGATAAACATCAATAGCTTTAACATATGGAATTTTCGGTAAGGTTTCTCTTAGGTGGGTGTTTATAGTTGTCATAGTGAGTACAGTAGTCACACCTGAAACACAAAAAAATTATAAAATATAATGCAAAAATAAAAAAAGTTAGCAAATAATTTCGTTAAGTCAAGTATAAAATTGCTATTCCATAAAAACATTAACAACATAAGAGTTGAAAAGAGCTGTAAGTCACACGTATAATCAATACATACCCAGTGCAACTCTGGCTGCAGATGCATCATAGTTAATCCAGAAGGAAACCCAAGACAGGATAGTGATCAAGATGGATGGCATATAGGTCTGAAGGATGAAATAGCCAATATTTCTCTTGATTCTGAAACTCAACGACAAGCGGGGATATGATCCTAAAAAAAGGACAGGTATAACAAATTTGTCAGTGTTCCTTATTTTATAAAATGAATCATATTATCACATGCAGTTTATAGCCTGATAAAATAAATACCCAAATGGTGAAGCAAAATCATATGAAATGATAGAAGTTGAATATATATTCAAATAAAAGTTAAAGTAATAGAATTAAGAGTAAGGGTTTGAAATAACTCTGTTCCTGTGAACTTGGTGATTTATGAAATGTATAGAGCCTATTTTTCAAATTACTATATTAAAAAAATTAAATAAATAGTTTTTTATATGTTTTATTATCTATTTATTATCCTCTCTTTTAGATTTTTTAGAAATAATGTCCAACAATAATCTTATAAAGAATTTATATAAGAAAATATTTTTTTATGTAATAGTGAATTATTATGCTTTTAGGCATGGTTGGTACTATATCAGCCAACTAGAATTCCGATAATTAGGATTCCTCTCCTCATAATATTTTGTGTTATATTTAAACTAATGATATACCTTGCAAATAATATATCTTCTTACAAAGTTATGTACTTTGAATTGTCTACCTTTAAAAGTAATTGTATGAAGAGCGATCAATCAATACACAAACATTATAATACTACATACTATAATACTTATAATACATACATAACATAGTAACATAGGGCCAGATTTAGCTTTTCACTCTCATGACTTCTCTCATGGGCAAAACCATGTTGCAGGGGAGGTAAATTTAATTAGTTGCAATCAGCATAACAGGTGACAGCTGATGTTTCCTGCCCAAGGGGGGTATTTACTAAAGGTCGATTTGTGTAAATCGATTTTTACCCGTCGATTTTTGGTGTGAATTCGCCCTCTTGGTATTTACTAAGGGCCGATTTGCATGAAAACCGCATGGCCGAATGAAATCGCGTTCGAATGTTCG
>JABWIB010005119.1:25355-35788 GCA_016617825.1 Platyplectrum ornatum
TCCTCATAACTCAGTGACTCTATACCCCTTATCAGTTTTGTTGCCCTTCTCTGAACCCGTTCCAGTTCTGCAATGTCCTTTTTATGGAGTGGTGCCCAGAACTGTACCCCGTATTCCAGATGAGGCCTCACCAATGATTTATAGAGTGGTAAAATGACACAGTCGTCCCTTGCACCTATGCCCCTTTTTATACAGCAACATCAACAACATCATTATAGAGATTAGACCTTTATTGGAATAAATCAGATTCCAAAATGATGAGAAATCATATTGTATATTAAGTAAATGAAATATTAAAATGTTTAGCAACAAAATATACCATGTATATTTGCAGTACCATGTCAGCCAGAAAAATCTATGTGATCTAAAAATACTCTTGTGTTAAAAAACACAAAAGTAAAAACCTTTATTGACTATGAAATTTATAATGCAAGCTTTCGCAGCATAGAGGCTCCTTCATAAGGCAAGTTTACAAATGAATGGGTGCAAGCAACACTGAAAAGCCCTTAATGAAATGCCTGTAATAATTAGCGAAGCCTAGGAAGCCCTGTAATTCCTTGAGTGTAAATGGACATGTCCAATTTAAGATGGTCTTCACTTTACTTGGATCCATTTTCAGATTGGACCTGGAAATTATATAACTAAGAAAGGGCATGGAAGACTGTTCA
The DNA here is from genome assembly GCA_016617825.1 of Platyplectrum ornatum. Lineage (NCBI taxonomy): Eukaryota > Metazoa > Chordata > Amphibia > Anura > Limnodynastidae > Platyplectrum > Platyplectrum ornatum. The sequence continues at coordinate 26,024 of JABWIB010005119.1, forward strand.
AAATGACACCTTTCTTGCTTTCAATATAACTGATTTTCCCGTAGATGGACTTTCTACACATGTTGCCGGTGAATTTGCAGGTCATAAGAAAAAAATCTTTATATCATCCAAATAAATAATGACAAAATGAGGTCCATGAAGATTTCATTTACAAAGTTCTGGAATTCCTCAGCAGTAGGGTATCACCAGGGGCGTAGCTAAAGGTTAATGGGCCTTGGTGAAAAAGGTCCGCTTAGTCCCCCCCCTGAAAAAAAAACCCTTGGAAATGTTTTTTTGCTGATATACATTGTTTATAAATCAGAGTTATCTGGGAGAAACAAGAATCATGGGCGTTGGGCAGAGGGTGTGATTTATGGGCAGGGTTTGACATAATCATGCTCCGCCCATTATAGTACAGATTGGGGCTAAATATATACTGTATACAAACTATATTTGGTGCACAATTGGTTCTGCTTTCTAGGTGAGAAAGCAGCGCTATAGGGGGAGAACCACAGCAAAAACTAAATATAATAGAAAATAAGGTTAAAAGTGGCCAGTATACCTCTACTTACACATCAAAGTCCCTTTATGTTACTTACACAGGCAAGTTGTTTTCTGTAAATGCCTTGTACACCTGGACACACACTCACATGCACACATATACTCACACACACTCACATGCATATGCACACACACTCACATGCATATGCACACACACTCACATGCACACACACACTCACATGCACACACATTTAAAACTGTCCAAAAATAAAAAATGAAGTTTACCTGAGACTTTGTTGTGCTCAGTTGGGAAAGAGAGGGAGGACACTGAACAGTGAGGAGGGGGGAGGATTGCCAGCATGACAGTCTCCCTACCTCCTTCCATCACTGCAGGAGAGCCCTGGGCTGGAGAGGTCCTCCTGGCCCCCACCCTTCCCCTCCAGCTCCGTTCTCATCCTCCGTGAGACTGAAGTGACAGGAAGTAGCAGAGGTGTCAGACAGCTGATCGGCGCTGTGCAGGGTTAGGAGGGAGGCTGGCTGAGGAGAACTTATACAGTGCAGCAGCCAGTCACTCTGCTACATTAGTAAGCAGGGACCTGATCAGCGAGACGCTGCACTGTAAGCCGCACAGGATGAAAAGAAGTGTGTGCTGAAGGTGCAGTGAAGGAGGGAGCCATGGCACTAGTGGAAAGTGGCGGGGGTGTCTGTTTGGCTCCCCTTGCTCAGCATCCAGGTCGTGACTGTGACCTCTGCAAACGCTATAGCTACGCCACTGGATATCACTAGGCATTCAATGTGACCATCACAAGTGTTAAAAGCGGTTTTTCTCTCATCGCCAACTTTGATTCGGATGACCAGTCAAAAAACTTGGTAATAAGTGGCAGTGGGTATTATTTTTTAATGGTAATATCATTAAAGCTCAGGTAATCTATGCATGATCTTAGAACACCGTCTTTAGAATGAAAAATAATCCCCCTACTGCAGGTGATGTCAAATGAAGCCTTTGGGCTATTGCTCCAGAATATATTCTATATTTTTTCAATTTAATTGGATATCCCTATAAAATTTTATGAAAAAGCACTGGACAGGTAGAGTCTGTTGCGTAATAATGCCACTAGAGATGGGGCTTACATAAACCACAATAACAGAGTTAGAATGTTCAAAATGTGTCACAGTAATCTGCAGTTGTAACACTACATACGCTGCAATAAAATTTCCAGCTACTCTGGAATCTAGAAGAAAAATTATTCTTTTAGAGTTCTGGAATAACTCCAACGTAACCTCTAGGGTAGGTTCAGATTGAGATGGAGATGTCAATACTCCTAACCTGTTGTCTGCTAAGCCAGTTAGGTGATGTAGTTACCCGGACAGAGGGAACAGGCCACCAGATGACCCCAGACAAGAGCAAAAGCGATCTTTCTTTCACAGTAACGTAAGTCTGCCTTGGTGCAGAGGGAGATAATATTGTCTAACTTTTAAGGTAGATTTTGTGTTGCTATATTATCCTTAATGTCTTCAAACAGGCCATTCCAGTTACAGCGTAGCTCACAAAAGTGTCTGGAACTGCACCACATACTGGCCCACAGTGCCCTGCATCAAATGCATTATCTCAATGGAGGTTGGAAATGGAAGTTCTTCCGAGCTCATTAAAGATCTTTCGGAATGTTGTCAGGAAGTTAGAATAATTATCCAGCAGATGGTAAGCATGTTCTCACAATGGGGATATCTACTCCAGCGCAGCTCCAAAAAACAGCTATACAATATCATCGCTTTTTGTTTTCTGAGTGGGGAAATTGAATGGTTTTAATGTAAAGTGAACCTCAGAGAGGTTTCCAGACCTTCTAGGTGGGATTAGAATAAACTAGCCGAAAAGGATGGTGAGTTCATGCGGAAGACTATGGGTGGACCTTTGTAAAGAATACAAGCTGGTCGAATGAAAGTCTTATGTCAGCTATATAAAGCACAGTGTATAGCCCCTAGTGGAGCCATACTGAAGTGCTATGTGAAGGAAGTACTGTATTCTGGTCAAGTAGAATGTCCGGCCAAAAGGAATGACTGTGGCAGAATAAGCTGGAACTTAGACAAAAAGATATAATGACTGGCAGTTGTAAAATGTGTGGTTGTCTAAAATTACTGGAAGTTGATATTATTATTGGAGGGTTTCAAATGAGATGCTTTAAGCACACAAAGTGGGGAGAGGTTATGTATTACATGATAATGTAGCGTATATTTAAGTATACAAAAGGGAGGAAATGTGTCTGATGAAACATATATAATAAGTGCTAATAGTAGGACCATACTATGAGTAGAGTTTTAGGTCAAAAAATTAAATAAAGAGAGGGTGATTATGATGGAATGGGATTGGTCAGGGTTACTTGACCTGATTCTGTTGTTGGTAACTGGTACACAACAGAAAAAGGTTGAGAACCACTGGTCTACACAATCCTGCCTTCCATGATTCTTCAAGGCCATGTAAAGTAAGCGTAATTCATGATGCAGATTTAATATCGTTAGAATATCCTTTTATCAAAAATGTCTGAATCTGCTATGCATCTCTTTATAATATTAAAAGTGTTTACCAGTAGTAAAAACAACTTTCTTAGTAACCAGTCTGGTTTCAATGATAGAAAACTGTGGCAGCTCCAGAGCAGGCACCCCTGTGACAGCAGCTTCTTCACCTCCTTGCCAGAAGAACTCAATGTCATCTGTTGTGTAACCATCTGCAAAAAAAGTGTAAAAAATTTAAGTATAATAATACAAACATAAAACATCTATTGTCTATTAAATCACCTGCAATATAGTTTCAGTCAACCTGTAATAATCAGACCTAATTACTTTTATTTGGAATCAATCATAGACACAGAATTGCACCATACTACAATACATGTTTTCATGTATTTGTCATTTTATTTTTCCTTGCTCCAATGCTACAAATTGGCAGTACATATTTAAACTTTAAAATCTATGTATATTGAGAGCCCAATTCAGACTTTTAGATTGATTGTTTAAAATGTGTGTGACCTTTACAGACTTACACAAAATTTGTATAGGTATTACATTGAAAAACAAACTTTCAAATATGTATTTTTTTATTTTACATTAAAAGTTTGACAAAATGTTTTTTTTTTTACTTATTTGTTAAATTATAAAATAAAAGCTATTCAAATTATTGTTAACATGTTTTTCCATTTACATTTAACAGTTTTAAATATCTTAAAGATTAGGGTTGTGTTATTAGCGAGAATAATGAATGAAAATGCTCCTAAACTCAATAAATGTTACTGCAAGCATTTGGATGAAGCACAGTTAATGTAGGCTGTTTCTGTACCTTGCAGAAACTCAGGTTTAAATGATATATGAACACCAAAAGTCACAGGAAAACATGAACATCCAAAAAAACAAGCCTCTTCACAGGTTTATAAAAAAGCAACAATTATTTCATCTGCAACATTATGTTTTCAAGACACTATATCATTTTGCAACATTGTATTTTCGATACACAAAATCATTTTGTAATATCACTAGTGAATAAAACATAAAGGTGGGCATACACTATAAGATCAATCTAAATATTTTTTAAGAGTGGGTAAAACCATGATGAATTGCAGGGGAGGTAAAATGAATATTAGTGTTTGCATGCAGGGAGAATACTTTATTTAAGCATTTTGCACACAGATACTGGCCAGCGTTACTGTTAAACTGTTATTAGACTTGGGCTAGGAAACATCATCTCTCACCTGTAATACTGATTGTAATGAATTCAATTTGCCTCCCCTGCAATTCAACATGGTTTTGCCCACTCTTGAAAAATCTTTTGATTGGAACAATCAAAAGCTTAACATTTGTTGTAAATTATTTTAAAATCTCTACCAGTAATACCCCGTTCACACAGACTACCCTGGTAAATCTGTTTTAAACGAGAAGGGTTTTCAGCTGTGGATCTGAATTACCCTGGTAATTAACCCTCTTCACAGTGCTGAATTACCCTAGTAATTCACAAACTACCCTGGTAATTCACTGTTCACACAGAACCAGGGTAGTTAGTAGTAATTTTAGCGCCGTTCACACAGAGCACACTACCCTGGTAGTTCATTTAACCCGGTAAATTGGCTGAATTACCCGGGTAATAGCCTTCTGTGTGAACGGGGTATAATTGGCGATAATATTAAAATACCAAATGATCTGTGCATGAATCAATATTATTAGACAATAATTATGCAGTCCTTTAAATAAACAAATGTGCCTAAATAAATCATGGTAATTGTACCCAAAAAGTACCCAAGATACTACAAATCTCTTCATAACTGGATTTCTACGTGAAAGAAAAAGAACATTAAAAATGGGAATTACTTTTGTTGGTATTACAATTCCACAACACAAAAAAAAATTGGTGTCAAAAGAAGACAAAGATGTGGGGATACATTTACTAAGCGGTGAGATTGAAGTGAGATTGAAAAGTGAAGATGTTGCCCATAGCAACCAATCAGATTTGAGTTCACATTCTCCAGAATGTAAAATTAAACTGAGAGCTTGAATCTGATTAGTTGCAATGGGCAACATCCCCACTTTCCAATCTCACTGCAATCTCACCGCTTAGTAAATATACCCCGTGATCGCTGAAGTGCACTTTCAGTAGACCCCCATATCAAAACACCTTGACACACGTTTTGCCTTATCTATCATAGTTCATTTATATACACACTAATAATTCCAATTGCTAGTTTAAAAGTTTTAAATCTCTGTACATATCATTTATTATTCTTATTGAGCTGTAGGGCTTGTCTCTCTCTGCGGTGCATTGTCACAGTGACCAATGCAGCGCTTCCTCTTCATTCTCCCCTTGCCCCCTTTTTGAGATAACCCGTCCTTTCCTCCGGATAGTTTCTCTCTCCTGTGGCGCTCCACTAGGAGTAGTGTCCCCCAGATATTTATTCTTTTTCCCCTGCCCCATAATTCTTTCCGCTATCTTTAGCTCTGCCACTACCTCAGCTCCCTCCTCCTAGGTTCAATCTCTGTATGGCCCTCTCCCTTTGAATTTTTCTGCTTGTCCTGCCCCTCAGGAAGGGTCTCAATTCTTCTATTTAGTGCCTGCTTCTCACCAGGGCCGCTGTCACTATTGGCCGGGCCCNGGACACACGAAGTGCCGGGCGGCCGGGCCCCCCCCCACATAGCGGCAGGACGTCGTGACATCATGACGTCACAACGTCACTGCGGGAGGCTGCCGGGCCTTTTTAAAGGCACATAGACGCCAATAATGGCGTCTATGTGATTTACTGCAGGCTGCTGGCTGGGCGCCGGGCCACTGCTGGGAGGTGGAGGGACGGCCGGGCCCGGCTGTCCCCCCCCTGATGGCGGCCCTGCTTCTCACTACCTCACTGGGTTCTTAGGACATGCATGTCCTAAGATGATTCCAGGAAGTTCATTCAGGAAGGCATTGTAAAATCCTCTATTTCAACTAAAGTGGTGGAAAATGCTGACAGGCTAGCTTCTATGTTCCTATCGTTCAGATTGTGGTCAACCTGGCTTTTTATCCACATATGGTGGAGAAAAGTTGTGCTCATTTTGGGGAAAGATTTCTGACCTTTTGCACACACACTCTCAACCTGTTCCTAAGGACCCTAGGCCATTCTTCCTCTGTCTCCCCCTGCCAGGCCTTGACAAACACTGCTCCAAACTCACCTCGCATATTCTGTTGGCCGATAAGAGCCTTATTGCGAAAGCTTGGAAGTCCTGTAACCTCCCTTACTTGTCTGCACTCAAGGCTTCAGTCATCGGAAGCATGGAGAAAATCTCCTATCACTTTCATGATTGTAACAATCTCTTCTCCCTGGTCTGGTCCCAATAGTTGTCCCTGTCTTCACTCTCTTCCTTACCTCTCTTCTTATTTTTCCCTGCAGCTAACCTTCCGCTCCCTGCCCCTTTCCTTTTCCAATGAGGACTCTCCTTTCTTCCAGTCTCCACTATGCTCCTGCTGTATTGTCTATTGCCTTGTACCCACCTGTGGAGTGGGTAAGAGGAATGCTCACACATGTTGAACTTGGAGGGGGCGGTACATCATTTCAGAACTAGATATCTATGGTAAATACTTTGTCCTTGGTAACATATATGCTTCTACTGTATATAACCTAGGCTTATGGCTCTCCCTCCTTACTAAGCTATATACCTACCTGGATAAGTGTCTTCTGGTAGGAAATTTAATCTCATCGCTTTCCTGATCTGGACTGCCAGGTAGAGGCTAGAGGCTCAAGGAAGTTGTCTAAGTTGGGCATTTCCCAAATTGCTGATAAATTGCTGGTCAAGGATGTGTGGAGGACTTACCATCTGGTGTTGTCTCGGACCCGTAGCTGTTCTGTTCTTCAATCATTTAAGGTGGTGGTTCATGGTGCTATTTTTTCAATCAATATGATTTGGCCCACTGAAATTTGACAGCTGCCCATTGAGCAGCTCAAACTCACTTTAGATCTCACTCATAAATGTGCACTTGTGCTTGCTTTTTGGAGGTTCATGTTTTCTTTTGACTTTTAATTTTAAATGTAAATAATAGGCATTCACAACACACAAACATGTAGGCCTAAATTTACTAAGCAGGGAGATTGCTGTGAGATTGAAAAGTGGGGATGTTGCCCATAAGAACTAATCAGATTCCAGCTCACATTCTCCAGTATGTAAAATAAAACTGAGAGCTTGAATCTGATTGGTAGATATGGGCAACATCCCCACTTTTCAATCTCACTGCCATCTCCCTGCTTAGTAAATTTAGGCTGTAGTGTGTGAAGAGTATTATTCAAAGACTGCCCAGTACCCTTTATGTACATTTGCACCCTGGCCAGACAGATATCATNAAGTATCATGTTTTGTGACTGAACATTGTACATCACCAACTTATTTAGGAACACTCTGCACTGCCCTGTAAATACATACATGCATTGCTGTTTTGCATATGCTAATATTCACTGTGTATGCACTACTACGATAAATCCTAATACCATCACAACAGAAAAAACAGAACCTTCATATTCCTTTGATAAATTATGCCTGATACTGTCAAGGTAAAACACAGTACATCTATGCCAAGAGAATTTGGAGAAATCCCAAGCTATTGTGCAATTTGGAATAATTCCAAACCCTCTTTGGAAATATAAAACAGTAAAACTGGCCATACACCATCACAATTACGATTTTCAGAGGAAAAAAAACTAAACAAAATATGAAGATCTGGAATGTGGGTCTGGCCAGTCCACCCCCCACCTACCCCCCACCTACCCCCACCGCCAATTCACCATCATCCTCATCAGGGGAAGTGATCAGGGGAAGTCCTTCATCTTACTCTTTTCTAGGTTGAGCTGGCTTGTTTGAGGAGTGAAAGGGCTGTTGCTGCTGCTGTTGCTGAGGGTAAATTATCATCACAGACCAAGAAAAAACTAGCCATTTTAAACAATTGTCTTTGGAACAAGTCTTTGCTAGAGGGACCAAGTTTGACAGCTGCCATTATGTTACAACATTTATTACTGAACTCATGACCACCCTTCTAGAAAGTGAATTGCATTCAATAAAATTAAGTCTGCTGATTTTAGAAGATTAATTGAGGTCATTTGTCATTGCAATTATAATTTCTTAGTTTTACCTGGATCTTTAAAGAAAAATTATTTGTAAAAATGTAATTCTACCGAATGTCCACATAACAACAAAAATGTGAGCAGTAGGACTGTTCAAATCAAAGTTTCAATGACTTTGCACTGGATTGGTGTAGCACCTTCAACAGCATATGACATACAATGGCACAATTATTATTAGACTTCTGTCTTTTAAAAATGGAAGTAAGACTTTACTTGCTATGTGAATAGTTAAATTGGGACATACTATGTGCACACAATAAACTTGGTGGTGCAGCATGTCTTTAAAACATGATAGGTCTGTGCAAGGCCGTAGCTTGCACAATTGCAGGGCATTTTCATCATTCACCAGCCGTATGTAGAACATTGCAGTGGCTGCATAAAAAGTTCCAATTGCCCAGCGGCTGAGAAAACAAAAACAAGCTGTCAAAATGTACAGGTCAAGTCATGAGTTCATCCCCTTAATTAAGCTGATGGAGAAATAACCGGCGATGCTCAAGCTGGAGATTAAGTAAGTCAATACTAGTATTGACTTAATTAAGTATGTTGGACTTGTAGTTCAAGATCTTTTTTTGTTTCAACATAAAGCAAGGGTTAGCAGCATCTTGTCATCGTATCATTACATTTTAGAAACCATTCTTGATCCTATGTGCTGTCAGGTCTTTTTTCCAAATAACACAGATTTCAACAGAAGTAAAGACCAACTTGTGAGCAACTTATCAGTTCAAATTACACATGACAGGTCCAATTCATAGGTCTATGTCCCTCAACCGTTTCCCTCGCACAACACGCATTTCAGAATGCAAGCTCAATACGCTTCAGTAGTAGTATTCATATCAAGATTACACACAGATATGCGCACTTCCTTTATGAGCATGTACTGTAGTAAATAAGGCAAACAGTGGTCATACACACTCTATGCAGGGTCTTTATGGATCTGTAGCAGGACTGTAAAGTGCCCCTTCTAGAAGGGCAGGGCTTAGTGGAAAAGTGGCGGTATGCCATACTGGTATATATCGGCCCACCTCGAGCCCTGATCTGTAGAATCCAGACCTCTGTAAAGGTCTATGTTTTTGTTTGCAGAATGTGTGTGTGAATACGCAAGGTAGGTGGCGGGAGGTATGCAAATAGTTTCTGCTTTTGCTTTTAAGCAGTGTGGAAAGATTAATGTAGGGGCCTCCTTGTGGATCTTTGTACACATGTGAGGCTCTGCACTATTAACCCCTTCCCGCCCTGCGCCGTATATATACGGCATCGCGGGGAGACAGGATCGCAATGGCAGCCAAAATTAGTGGTCCTGTCCCCGGCAAAGCTCGTGATTGGCTAGTCAGACAGAAGCCTGACAGATCTTACAGATCTGTCAGGCTTCTAATAGTAAGCACAGAATAAAAAATTAATAAAAATACTAAATCTATTGTGTCCGTGTGTGTGTGTGTTTTAAAAAAAAATGTATTTTTTTTTACTCTGCTCATACAAAAGTCACATTAGTTTCATTCACGATAGCCCGCATAGTAACTGCCGTGAGTACTATGCCAACTTTTGATGAATGAAAACCTGTAAAAAAAATGTAAATATAAAAAAATTAAAGGTTAATCCCTGCCCGCCCTGACAGGAAAAATTTTCACGCTACATCATTGGGGTCAAACTGCTCACTATACCCGTATATGAGTTC
>JABWIB010005120.1:0-10948 GCA_016617825.1 Platyplectrum ornatum
CAGTGTAACAGTAACGCTGGTCAGTATCTGTGTGCAACATGCAACAATAAAGTATTCTCCCTGCATGCAAACACTGACATTCATTTTACCCCCCCGCAATTCATCATGGTTTTACCCAGGTGTAACTTTTTGCTTGTAAGTTGAAGTCTGAATCAAGATGGAGTTAGATCTATCTGTCTTCTTTGCCGCAGTTGGGTGAGCTGCTGTTCTGGGCTATACTATTAGATGCATTATATGCTTAAGTCTCTAATGGCTCTAATATCTTTTTGTAATTTGTATTTGTATGGTTTTTGCCATAGGCTTTTATTTATAGATGTCTGCTTAGTTTCCATACTATCAGTCAGCAGCGTAATGATTCCTTTATGTCTCTACTTTACATATAACAATGGAGAAGTAAAAAGTAACAGCTGGCTGAAGGAAGCATGGGAAAGCAAAATAGGATGACGGGGGATCTCTGAATGACCTGGTGGGATAACATTCCTTCCCCCTTTCTTTAATTCTCCGGACCTTTGTATAGACTTGTCACTGATAGAGACTTCGCTGCAGAGTATTGTTTGGAAATATTTTGGTAATAGCGTCTGGTTCCTTCATTCATACTTTTGGCGGCTCCGAAATTTCNGAATCAACAGCAACAAAAAGTTATGATCCGTCTCAATAAAAGTGTGTTGCGTTTTACGACTTCGCATTGTGAGGCTTTCACCGCGATTAGACTAATTAGCAGGATGGATGACCACAATATATCATTGGGGGGGAGTGTGCTTTTTAATCACGGGGGGGAAGACGCTGACCTATGTCACTAAGCTTCTTAATTCCAGGTTAGTTGTTTTGAAAGGGGGCAGAACATCAGGTGGTTGGGCTATGAAAGATGTATTCGGGGTTCGGCAATAAATATCTCTAAGCTGCCTACATTGTCCACCCTGCCCCTGAACGCTCTTTTGTTTCCTTTGCTGGTCGTGTCTTGACGGGGTCACATCTTTGTCCTATTTCTTTGCTTATTTACACCCTTTGGATTGTGGAGACACAATAGTTTTGACCTTTTGCACTTAAAATACGCAGTTGTAAGTTGCAAATGTTTAATTGCGTTAAACCAGCACTTTTATTTGTGTAATAATAATAATAATAATAAATTAGAAAGTTAAAATTTATAGGCGAGTTGTTCAACTACCATGTTTCCTAAAAAATAAATTGCGGTGCAATGTTCAGACCAGGGGGGTATATTTACTAAGCGGCGAGATTGCAGTGAGATTGAAAAGTGGGGATGTTGCCCATAGCAACCAATCAGATTCAACTTCACATTCTCCAGTGTGTAAAATGAAACCCAGGCCCCATTCACTTTTCAAAGCTATCCCCATTTTACATTGCAGGTTTCTTGAGGTAGTGCCCGGCTCTGGTCCGTACATGCACGATAAGCTCTGTTGGGAGTCTGGACGTAACAGAGAAGAGTCCTGAATAATTGCTATTTATTCTATTATGTTGTTATATATCGGTTTATTTTGCGTTACGCAGAACACTTGCAGTGAAATATAGGGAAAGAATTAATTTTTTAAACAATTTTGGGAAAGGAAAATAGGGGCCAGTGATGTCTTGGATGTACGGATGTATATGGCACAGTGAGACTGTCCTATAGAGCTTTCCTATCAAAATAAATTCTTTCAATAAACCTAAAGTACACTGCAGCTACAAATATGGGATATGTTTCACTGGGTGAAATGAAGAACCTTTTTTGTGTATAGTCTTGACTCATTGAATTCGAATTTTTAGTTTGTGCCTACCAAATGTATGTGTAATGTGTACAATACATAATCCATCTACCTGCGCCCAGTAATTCAGAGTTGTCTATAAAGGGGAAGTCCCTTTACTATTTGTTTTGTAAGGTGTTATATATAATATGTGCTATACATATTATATAGTCTCCGGGTCTAACCTGACAGCCACTGAGTGCTATCGAACCCAATAGCTGTTGCATGCTGAGCACTGTTTAACCAGTCAGCTGCTGAGTGCTGAGCACTGTATAACAAGTCAGCTGCTGAGTGCTGAGCACTGTATAACAAGTCAGCCGCTGAGTGCTGAGCACTGTCTAACCCATCAGCAGTTGAGTGCTGAGCCCTGTCTAACCCATCAGCGGTTGAGTGCTGAGCCCTGTGTAACCCTGTCAGCAGTTGAGTGGTGATCACTGTCTAACCCTATCAGCAGTTGACTGCTGAGCTCTGTCTAACCTGTAAGTCACTGGGTGCTCAGCACTATTGAACACAACCATTGTAGCGTGCTGAGCACTGCCTAACCTGTCAACCTCTAAACTTTGTTTAACCTGTCAGCCGCTGAATGCTGAGCACTGTCTAACCCAAAAGTGGCCACGTGCTGAGCACTGTCTAACCTGTCAGATGATTTCAGGGGTGCGGGTCTGCAGTACTTTGGGTTCATTATAATTGGCTAAGATGTACATATACACTATTTTACGCTATTATGCCCCCTCTACAAAACATTGTGCTACTCCCCTCTGCCACTTCCATTTTTTTGGAACAGCACCTCGGAGCTCTCCTCCAGCGTAGAGGCATAGCTAAGTAGTTTGTCAACATAGGCGTTCCTGACTTGGCACACAATTTTCTTTACCAAAGGGATAAACACCAAACAGATAAAAAGGCGCGGTGTTGTGATGGTATGCTTCAACAAAGACAAAACACTCTACAAATACCTGTGCGATAACGCACTGAGCTGTGGCATAAATGCATACAAAGCCGCTAAAGATGATGAACTCGTAATGGTGTATTGCTGTGTTTAACAACCTGCCAAGGAGCGGGGATTAGAAGCCTTTTGTAACTCCGTGAAAAAACTGGCAGTGTAAACAGCTCAATCCATCGCAAGGATCTCGACGGAGCGAGAAGTCACATCTTCATTGTTGGCATACAATAGAATGAGTATTTCCCTTGGGTAACGATACTGAGTCACAGGGAACTGTACCTACTGTACAATACGCAGCGTGTATTGTATGACAGGAATGCTAGGCATTACACTGGGGATTGCCAACCTAATTCTGCCTTTCAAAAAAATANATAAATAGAAAAGATTAACAACCTCGCTCCTGGAAGCTCAGAGTCATAGCGGAGCCTTCGCCTGGAACGCGCTGAGTCTTTATTCTGTTTGCACCGTAGACGAAGTAACAGAAAACTGGAGACTAGAGATCAGTGTTTAGATTGGGGTGAGGTATACAGAACCTGGAGTCATTTTATTTAACATTCATACATGGTCTTGACAAAACTAACTGCTCCTCCACTGCAGCCTAACCCTTTTCTAACAGCATCCTAATTCTTACTGTTCCCTTTCCATAGCCTAACTTTAACAGTCCTTAGCATAACCTTAACCCTAGCTGTCCCCTCTCTGGAGCCTAATCCTAACTGTCCCCTCTCCGCAGCCTAACCCTAACTGTCCCCTCTCCGCAGCCTAACCCTAACTACCCAGTCTGTTCCTTCTCTGAAGACTAATGCTAACGTTTCCCTCTCTGCAGCTTGAGTCAGTAAGCAATGCCTCAATGGGTATAGGAGCATGATGGTGGCGCGTTGCATAGCGTGCGGCCAGCTTCAGTCCTTTTCACACTAGTTTGGTGGCACCTTGTATGCAGAAGTCAAGTTGGAAAAACACAATTGACATTGAGTTCTCTATGCTCATCATTCTCAACAGGGGATATCCTCGCACATATCATAGACAAGATTAACCATTAAGTTGTACGAAAGAGGAGATAGCTATAACTGGGTTAATGTCTTCTGACATTAGTTTTCCTTTTTCCCGGCATATTATGATTTAATAATCAGATTGCCAAAGATGTTCATGTATTAGTATTGGACAACACCAGCTGACATGCATAGGCTTATAAACCAGTGTCGTGCTGATTCCTGGGTACGATGTTATTACAGCTAAGTCTTCTCTTTCTTTAATTTTTTTGTCTTGATTGACAAAGGAAAATAGTCTTCATATATTACTGACGGCGTCAGTAAACCTCCTGGCAAAGCTGGATGTATTGGGTAACACGAGTCCGCGCTTCCAAGATACAGTCATCACAGAAAACAAATGCGAGCCCCGGAAGCCAGGCCTTCTATTTATTTTTATATAGTTTGAGATGGGACAAAGTGGCTATTTTAAAGTGGGGTATGTCACTAAGCCCCGCCCCCTTNTATAAGCCCTGCCCCCTCTGGATCCATGATTTTGTGCTGAATGTTCTCCAGTCTGGAGGGGGTGTGGCTTAGCAGGGATATAAGTGTTGGGTATACCCCGGGTCCCACCGGCCCACTTGAAACACTGTATTTAGAAACATGTATGTCGGATTGATCTTGTAACGCTATTGGTAGTATGTGGTGATCCATTTTACAAATCCTACTGCAACATTCACTCAGAGAAGGGAAAAACGCACTGTCATGTGCTCCTGTGGCATGGTTCCATTGTCCAAGACCGCCCCGATGAAGAAAAGGCGCCATATTGTAACTAGCCGCAGCTAGCCTGTCCAGATTCTAATACACGCACATGCATTCCCTGTCTACCCATGCAGAACCTTGTGGGCACCACACACAGCAACACAGATCAGCATTCCAGAGTTTGGTTTTACTATCGCCTCAGGCAACCAGAATATGAGAAGGTGAGTGTCCCTCATAACAGACATACACAAGGGTGCACGGTATAACCTGCCTGCTTTATGCTGGAAAACCTGAAGGGAGCCTGAAGGATGGAGCCGCAACCCTAAGAACCCTTAGCCAACTCTTACCAAAACCAGGTAGGCTTAAGAAACCAGGTAGACTTAAGAAACCAGGTAGACTTAAGAAAATAAAATATAGGACATATATAAAGCCCTGCAACACATCCGGAATGTTCTATTACAATAATATATATATATATAGAGAGAGAGAGAGAGAGATAACATGATGGTTTTAGATGTTCTTTACCATTGAACGCCTATTATATTCTGCCAATATATGGACACTTATAGCTGTACTCCACAAACCAGCAAGTGTCCTGTATTTGGGCACGTCTTCGGCAGATGTGATTCAACAACAGCTGTAGAGCCACAAGATTTCTCCTAAGAAGCGCTTTAAGATTCCATCCACCATAGAATGCCAGTAATGTGTTTTCATCTCACGTATGAAGTCATAGCAGAAAATGGAAAAAGTTATGGCACTTGCCACCAAATATCTCTCACACTGGTCCAAACGGACCCGTTCAGCTCCTATATTATTACACGCACCACATCAAAATACTGTTTTCTGTGTTTTTCACATTAGAGTGCCCCAAAACATTATGGTTACCGAGCCTGTCCTCTGCCAACTTCCAAAATATCACTAATAGAGTCTTAACATATGCCTGAAGCTAAACAATCGCAAAACTGAAGGACGGCTGAGACCACAGAAATTTGTACCAAACACGCAGCATTCTTGAGCGGCAGTCAAGGATTGCATTCAGCAGATGACACAAACTGATGTTAGCTCGAAATGTTTATTTAAGGAATATATGACATTACGCCGAGGGGACGTGTGGGGTGGAGGAGCTTTGATGCCTAAAAACGAGATTTGAATTTGGGGCTGGTTAACGTTTGTTTGTTGTTGTATTTTCCAGCTTATAATTTCACTAGGAACCTCGCGCTGAGCTAAAGTGGAGATGTCTCGGGTTATGTCAAATCAGGTCAACGTGCTCAGCATTAAGCTTATAGAATAATAAGAATAATAATAATCATAGTAATAATACAAAGTATTAGTATTTTGCTTAAAAAGTGACCCACGAGAATGTCCCCTCTATAAGGAGCACATGGTCAAAGTTTTAGCCTAACACCCCCTGTCCCCCTGGCAATCATAGTTAGACACCCTGCACGTGTAATCAGAGAGTCATGCCAGCTGTATTTCTGATTGGATGGACAGGGTGCCTGACTCTCTGATTGGATGGGCAGTGTGCCTGACTCTCTGATTGGATGGACAGGGTGTTTGACTCTCTGATTGGATGTACAGGGCGACTGACGTTCTGACTGGATGGGCAGGGTCCTGACTCTCTGATTGGATGGACAGGGTGACTGACGTTCTGATTGGATGGGCAGGGTCCTGACTCTCTGATTGGATGGGCAGGGCGTCAGATGTTCTGATTGACAGGCGCCCTTTCTCTGCCTCTCTGCCGGCAGAACCTGATGGGAGAATGTTAGGCTCCCTGCTCACCCTGCGCCCCCCCGTCCCCCCGGTCAGTGTCATTACTCGTAAGTCATAATGCTTTGTGATTGGGTAATACGCGTAATAATGCAGAACATTAAATCAGACAAAATCCGACCATGAGCCCAGAACTGAGGGCTAAATGGTCTGATCTGCATTTTGTCCATAGAAGAAAATATTGTCGCTGCGTCGGCGTTGGGAAAGAGATATTTCCTAAGGATTTAGAAATCCAAAGGATGTTTTCAATACAGTTTGGTTTTTTTCTTTTACACCTACTCAGTATTTGGTGTTTCCAGAGAGACAGNGCCAAGATGTGGCACGGCTAAATTGGGCCACATAATAGTATCTTAGAATGTTGGGGAAAGTTAAGCCACTAGTCGCTAAAGACTGGGTAAGGATGGATGGGTTGCAGCGTGGTCTGTAATCCTGCCAAACAAAACTAGTAATCTCTGATTGAAGCATCCGGTGCCGTTTTTAGTCTGTAAAGTAGGGAGGGTGTGAAAAAGATATAATATGTTCAGTAATGGCTTCATTATGGCTGTTTGGAGGTCCGCTTCCATGGTTCATTTTACGTAAAAGTGAGGGGGCTTGATAAGAATGGTCATAACATCATGATGTGTTTAGAATTATTGGACATGAAATTTACAAATATTGAGCTTAGTGTAGAGGGTGATCATTGAGGGTGAGAAGAGTGAATGAATCTACGAATAACGCACACACGACTATGAAAATTATTTCACTATGGGCTGATGTCCAACCCCATGGTAAACAAATAAAAACCAAGACTGTATTTTTCTTCTTACCCTCTTATCCTGCTGAATCATCGCACACACAAAAATTACTTGAAAGGATTTAAAAATGNATGGATGGTAGACAAAGTGGCAGAATCCAGATTTAACACTGGTGATCCAATGGCTTCCATAAGGACGATGGGAGGTCACTCCAAGCAGGATATATGTATGATAATATTTCTGTGACTTCCACACTTAAATGGACAGTGGGGCATTGAGCACCATTCCGCTTCCTGCCCCGTACCACCCATTGTCGTCATACATTGTACCAGAATAAATCCAGATCTGCAGTGTTCACACTTACAACGAGCAAATGGATTTCCATCCTAGACATCAGAAAATGCTCAGTTTTCAAGTCTGGATCTGATCCACTGTGAGGAATCATTGAAAGGGTAGTGGATAAGTGCAGTAGCTTCCCATCGGATGACTTAGAGGGCAATTCTGTAAAGCATGTTATATATGGCTTGTGGATTCGCCTGCTTAGGAAATTTGCCCAGAACCCAGGAAATTTGGGAAATTTCTGTGAGAGTCAGCCATCCTGACTATTGTGCAATTGACACCATTCCAGGTCATAAATACGATATCTAAAAGAAAAACTTTTACAGNTCTTACACTTCGTTTTCCATAAAAACTGCATTCCTTTATGTACTATCGGGCGATGACAGAAGGGTGGGTAACGGCCCACAGGCTGCCCACACTGGCCCCCCCCCCGGTGGCAAAGAGAATTTCTCAATCACATCTTTATCATCCTGTCNGTCACAGCGTTATCTCCGCCTGATTACAGGTATTTCTTCTCTACAATATTTTGAAAAGAAAACAAAATTCCGTGAATCGTGTCTGGGATTGTTATGACTGCAACATCTGTGACAAGAGAGGCATTTAACCACTTACCCAATAAAAATGTCAGCAATTTGTTGTTAGAGGCCAGGATTAACCCCTTCAATCCCAGCGCTGACTGCTAGACGAAAACAATGTTAAGTGATGAGTATGCAGAGAGGGGGAAGAGATACCATGAAGGAGATAAACCATCAAATACATTTAAAATAAATATCAGATTTTAAAGGAAGCGTTTCAGGGTTGCTTCATGGAGTTTCCGGGCTCTGGGTGAAAAGTCATTCATGTTTGTTGTGATAAAGAATTTATCAATTAAAAATTTCTTTCTGCACCTAAGTTTGCAGTTAATTTACATTGCAACAATGGTAGAATATATACCATTATATAGACATATAATTGTTACAGAATATAAATAAGCCCTAACGTATTACTGTTAAATAAAAGGTTTCTCATTAAATGACATTATATATGTATTTATTATTTTTCTTTATTTTCTTTCACTTTTTTTTATTTGTGTTATTTCATTGTTGTTATGTCTTTTTATTGTTTTTTTTATTGGTTTTTGTTTAATTGGAAAAATGTAAGATTTTTTATTTCCACCTGGGTACTGGCAAAAGTTTGGCCATGTATATAGAATTGTATATTGGTTAATGGTCTCACTTCAGTGCTTAGACTAATAGTGTTATGGTTTTTNCATTTGCTTTACCAATTTATTGTCAAGGTGGAATTTACAAGATTATGTAAATTTACAACATTTTGTAATCTCAATTTAATTTTAATTATATAATTTTTATTTATTTCATTCCATGATTTATGTTTATTAACATGTAATCTGTGATACATTTTTAAGATAGATTTACAAGTCATTAAATGTAATTGACTTAAACACGCATTTCTCCATTGGGACACAACAAATCAAATTACTGATATAAAATAAAAATTATTATNGACATGTCACTGCAAATGATAAAAGTGGATACATGGTATAATGAAATTAATGAATAAGATTTNTCTAAGACATTTACTAAATTAACTTTTATTGTTATGTGATATGGATCATTTATAACATAAACATACTACTTAATTGGCCTAATTTGTGTTTTTGGGGTCTCGAGGCCATTCTATCCATGGAACAGTTGAGTATTGTGTCCCAGCAATTACTTGAAATAGTGGTNCCAGAATTGGGGAAAGGTCATGTGACATGGGGGATTTGCCTTTGACATTACTTTTTCCTAATTCTGTCACCAATGTGTCAAAAAACAGTATTCCCTTTCCCTTATAATATTGTCCAAAGTAAATCTATAAAGAGAGATTTATTTCCTGGGAATTCCCCTGTACCTTACAGTAACTTAAGGACACAACATTTTTACTTCTCTTGTGTATTTTGATAAGGCTGGAGATTACATGAAAGCATCTGACATCTCCTCTCCTCTCTCAGAGACAGACATATAAACGTTTTGTTGTGTCTCGTGTTTTATCACATAGCTTGTTGATGGCCCATTGCAAAACTTCCGCTGCACTACATCTTCCTTATCGTTACATCAATAATCTTGACTCTAGGTGCAGACACAATATCATCTTATTTCAAGCAATGCATAGGTAACACATTTCTCCTGTCTAGCGCAAATGGTTTTCCGAATGTTCTAAAAACGTTTGATTTTTCCGTCAACTTCAGAAAGATCCGGATTTGTGCTGTCAGTAAGGAGCGCATCGAGTGCTGATAGCTTGGAGATAATGTATTCAACTTTAAGAGTTTAAGGAGTGCACTACTTGTTAGACCTTCCAAAAATTNTATCAGTCAGTATTTGTTATCGACCATTGACTGATATTCTTTAAATCTTGACATTCGATTGGTCGCATACAAGGAAGTTTAGCCTCCTCAGAGAATAGTGATGGTGGCTGATAATATAACCTGGCGATCACTTTGACAAGTTAAATTTTGTGGTCCGTGAGGAACACGTTTGAACCACTTTAAAGAGAATATTATATCTTTAGATCTCACAGTTCTATTGAAATATCAGCATTGAGAAAAAGCTTCAATAAAATNGAGAACAAAACTCTAAACAGGAACAGAGGACTAGGGAAAGACCCCCATTCAGCAGGTGTGCGTTACATAGGGGCAGGCTCTTGGAATTCCAAAACAAGTGCATTGTAGTGTGCCTTCAAGAGACACATCTAAGGAGCGGATCACGCCTGTGCCTTGATGTCCTGGCCGAACTGTGATTTCAAAGCCGCCATCAGACACAGGGAAACATAAAGGGAAATGAGGGATGCCACATTCACACAAAAAATATCACAAAGTACTTGTCTGACAGAAGAAGNCTCCATGAGCAATGATCTATCCTGTACTGTAGATTGTTACGATGTTAGGTGGACTACAACTAACATTATTAGCTGAGGAGCCTGGACAAAGCCTTTTCTTTATTCGGTGCGTACCCAGGCCCACTTTTGTTTGACTGTCGCGTTTTCCCTCAGATCTACCAATAAGTGGACAAACTGGTAGGCATTGAATCTCGTTTGTAAGTATTAAAGNTAAAATTTTGTCTCGATCATCATCTCAAATAGGGTTTTGCCTGTGCCGGAGCTGTGCTTAGTTGTGGTTCGCCGATGCAACCGCCTTATTTTCAGCATAGATAACGTAAAGGCAACAGGTAGGTCGCACCTACATTCCTGAAGCACTGACAGTATTGAATCCCAACCCCAACTCTAACTTCTTCCTCTAACCCCACTTCCACTACTCTCCATTCCTCGCTGCCTAACCCTAACCTTCTATTCTCTGTGGCCTAACCCTAACCTTCCCCTCTTCGCTGAATAACCCTAACCTTCTATTCTCTGTGGCCTAACCCTAACCTTCCCCTCTTCACTGCATAACCCTAACCTTCCATTCTCTGTGTCCTAACCCTAACCTTCAATTCCTCGCTGCCAAACCCTAACCTTCCATTCTCTGTTGCCTAACCCTAACCTTCTCCTCCTTGCTGCATAACCCTAACCTTCTCCTCCTTGCTGCATAACCTTAACCATCCAATCCCAATCGCCTTGTGATTTATCTTGCCCTCGCTCAGCGCATATTGTACATTTTACATTTGTCCTGTACAGGGGAGAGTATTTTATAGTTGTACTGTGTTACTGTCTTACATTTTCTTACATTGT
>JABWIB010005121.1:12666-30437 GCA_016617825.1 Platyplectrum ornatum
TTATTTTAAAATTTTTCACCTAATTTGAACCTCTATTTTTTATTTTATTTTAGCTATTGAATTAAAGCTGATGTCTTAAAATTACAACTATTGTAGTGTGAATATCATAACTAATTGTGAGTGTCCGATAGGAAAATAGGANCCAATTTCTTCTTTCTATTGTAAGGCCTCTCACCTAGCCAGCTAGATATCTGCTCTGCACTGATGAAGAGCAAACACCCTAAAGCAGCTGTCTGCAGATGGGCACCTCTTCCTTAAGGAAGTGGTTTCTGGCTTGACTTTTATTCCCAGTCATGTTTTTAAGGCCATTTATGGGTCAGATGTGACTTGAGGAACGCTCTCTCTAATAGGTGGCNCTGGAGATATAGCTCTATTCCCTAGGGCATATTTACANATTATTTACATATANATTTTAAAGGAGCAAGCATGGCCTATAATACTACCAGCTATTATCCAAATATGGCCATATTCGGATGCCCTACATTGTGATCTTTGGTATTAAAGGTACTAGAACCTTTGCAGGTCCATTTCCATTTTTCAACCCTCATGCAGGAACAGCTCTATTGAATATTATTTTAAGCAGCTTTCATCTATATTTCACTCTGAATATGTAGGGAGTAGTTGCACATGTAGGGGGAGATGTTGGTCTCCAAAATATAGGTTTGTATATAGCCACCGCTGTTTAGCTGGTTATCCCCACACCTCTCCCGCAGCACTAGCCGCTATGGAGCATAATACCCGCTTTTATTTACAAATCTGCTGCTGTTCCTATTAAACCCTCTGTTCCTGCACTTGCAAACAGCTGATATAGATTATATAAACATAGTGGTGTTAGTGCAGATGCCCCAACGCACGTTTCACCATCTAGCATTGTCAAGGTTTGTCAAGTTATCTGCCATATATCTGGCAGATAACTTCATTAAAGAAGCAAGAACTTCAAGTAAGAAAAGAAGACTGGAGAAGACACCGAGAGACCAGCAGACAGCGCACCGCACTCCAAACACACCGTGTTCAAGAAGGAAGACGGCGAGAGACCAGCAGACAGCGTGCCCCTCTCCAGAGAAGCCGCAGTCAAGCAGAAAGATGCCCACAGACCACCAACCATGCTGCTAGAGACCCAGGGCCATGCAAAAGAGCTCTCGGGCCCCTGGGTATCTGGCTCCAGGTTACAGGTGGCAAAGCAGCTCCGGTCATCGGTGCCCTGGGCTCAGCGGGGCAAAAGTTCCTGCGCAGAGGCAGGTAAGAGAAAGATGGGTGCCTGTACCCCCCAGACCACTAACTCATAAGGGGTTAAACTCCCCAGGCCGGCAGCAACTAAAGGGTTAAACTCCCCAGACCACTAACACATAANGAAGACGGCGAGAGACCAGCAGACAGCGTGCCCCTCTCCAGAGAAGCCGCAGTCAAGCAGAAAGATGCCCACAGACCACCAACCATGCTGCTAGAGACCCAGGGCCATGCAAAAGAGCTCTCGGGCCCCTGGGTATCTGGCTCCAGGTTACAGGTGGCAAAGCAGCTCCGGTCATCGGTGCCCTGGGCTCAGCGGGGCAAAAGTTCCTGCGCAGAGGCAGGTAAGAGAAAGATGGGTGCCTGTACCCCCCAGACCACTAACTCATAAGGGGTTAAACTCCCCAGGCCGGCAGCAACTAAAGGGTTAAACTCCCCAGACCACTAACACATAANGGGTTAAACTCCCCAGAAGTGCTGTTTCTAGACTTTATGACNCCCAGTGCAGACAGTAAAAAATCGCCCCCCTAATCACCCCCTGCGTCCAGCACTCAAGGGGTTAAACCCATTCCTACAGCTCACAAGGGGTTGGACTCCTTTTCCAGCAGCTTTACACCACAGGGTCCAGTAACCAAGCTTATGACAGGGCTCTGTGCAGGCTTAGGTAAGCTGGTGCCAACTGTCCGGTTTACCNGCAGGTAAGTGCCTCCTGTAGTGTCTAACAGGCCTGGTTGGTGTAGGTTTTCCCCCCGGGTAAGTGTACGGTAAGTAGTCAGATACTCTCCTTGGGAACTTCCGGTGGAGCTACCAAACAAGTAGTAAGGTAAATTTTAGGTTAAGTAAAGAGTTCTTTAGTTGCTTGTATAGAGTTATAAAGATTGTTACCTGGGAGTACTCTCCCTGTAGTGTTAAACTTTATGTGATTAGGTAGGTTGTTCCCTAGATAGGGTAGGTTTGTACTTTACTCTCTTGCAGGTGGCTGGGTACTCACTGGAGAGTGAGTGGTGAGTTTTCCATCTTTTTTCCCCGAATGGCCCTCAGTACGCTGAGTAAAGGTGGGGGCGCTAGCATCTGTGGCTAGTGGCCCTACGCTCCGTAAGACCCAGGTCCGTGGCCAGAGCAACCCGGCCTTCCCTCAATAGGCATGTTGGGTCACACACCCACCGCTAATGGGAAGTCCGGACACCCCTCTTTTCGCTGTCCCCTATTTTATTCTTTACTGGGTCCCTTGCCACCAGGCTGCTGTTTCGTGGGACTGGGAGTTCTGGAACGGCAGGTGGGCGTGTCGGAGATCCTGGAGGTAAGAGTTCAGTAGGTCCAAAAAGGAACAGGCAGTGCGAGCTAAGGTTGCGGCAGATCTCCCCTGGAGGAAGGTAGGTAGATAGACGGTAAGTACAGCAGCACGCAGGTCGTCCACCGTTCACATGCTCAAGATGACCTCTCTTTAGATTGCCGTGCCAGACACAAAAGACCCTGTATGTCGTAGCCATAGAAATAGCTGGTTTCAAAGCTGCTCCTGAGATAAAATTTATTTTTAAGTTTATTTCCACTGTGAGTGTAATGCCATCCCTGAAAAAGCGTGGTTCTTCTGGAGATTGCACCTATTTTTGGAAAATCTTCACATTGGAGCAAATTCTCCTTACTAAGAGAAATTATTCTCTTATCCATTCTTCCAAAGTAATATATTACTTGAGAAACTGGAAACTTTCTAACTCATTTTGTGTCCTCTTAACAAAAAATGTGGGATCAGAATCTTTTCTGAATATTAAAATTTCTTTCAATAAGCTTTAATACATTTTCTAACAGGTCTAGATTTAGCAAATCCTCCACTTTATAAGGANATTTTTTATGCAAAAAGTAGTCTTTATGAGTTGAATAAATGCAGACATTTGGGTAGATGTTTGCTGCTGCTGCTGCTTTGCTACAGTAACAAACATTTCTGCCAACAGAGTATTGCATGAAGCACACTTGCCAGTTTGGTTTGTTTCTAATGTTTTCCAATACTAGAGGAAGGAACATGGTCCTTACTAGATTTTTATCTCCATTAAAAAATGCAATAAGGACCAATACTGAAANAGATATATGAAACAGTACTAATGCTGCACTGGCTTACCAGACCTTCCGGTCTGTGACCGTCTGTCATCCATAGAAAATTGGAGCTGAATCTCCAGATCTTAGGTAAAAACAGAANCAGATAATGTCCAAGTGCACATTAAATAGAGAACTCAATAGCAGGAAAAATAATCAGCACCAGAAAAGTCAGTTCTGTCAGGGCCAGGACTTGCCATGTCTCCTTTTTGGCTCCCTGCTTCCGGCTCACCTGCACTGTGTTGCCATGTGTGGGCGATTTACCTGGACGTCTGTATCAGCGGACTTAGGTGCTGGAGACTCTTATCTCTGGCGAACTACCATCTAGCCTGCACCACATGGTTCTCCGGTGAGCTTCAGAAAGCAGCTTAACCACACAGTGGCCTGGCCTTATGCTGCATTATCATCCTGGCCCTCCACCTTTCTCTCTTTTCTTCCCTCCTCTTATCTGAGTTTCCTCAGTTGCAGCCCTCCCATTCTACTCATGCACTATTATACTTTCTTGTACATCAGGCTAGACCTCCCTCCACTGAAACATTATGGTGTCCATGGCTAAATCAGATTTAAACCTCTTCTCCATTAACGTCAAGAGCCTCAATATCCCTGAAAGACAATCCCACCTACTTCACACATTACAAACAGAAAAATTGCATGTGGCTTTTATAGAAGAAACTCATTTTAGAGCTCTACACTGTCTAACTTGTGTTTAACTCAGATATACCTGAGTAACTCAAGGTAGAAGAAAAAAAGGGTTCCGTTTTAGTGTGCACTCAGTTTTTGCATCATCACATGAATAGAAATGTTTTCNTAAAATAGTACATTTTATTTCAACAATCTTAAAAATCCAGGAGTGACTTTTAATACAGCAGCAAAATATCTAATATCAAGTGATTGCATGTCAGACAGCAGCAGTAACCTCATTTATTGTATNGCATATAACTCTGAGATTCCTCTCACTGAGATGCTGCTGTCCAACCTGCAATTTTTAAATCATTTCCGGATTTTTAAGATTGTTGAAATAAAATGTACTATGTTATGAAAATTCTTTGCATGAGATGATGGGAAAAAAAAAACAGAACACCCTAAAACAGAACACTTTTTTTTCTTAATTCTTGAGAATTTCTGACACCCCCCACACTTTTGTTAACATTTTAGCTCTAAACCAGGCACACATCCTGGATCAGATTAAGTCCCATAAGAAAGGANCCCTACTCGTGCAAGGTGACTTCAACTGGACCCTGGATCCTACCTGTACTCGGGAGCTCATGGAGTATTGCAACCACAGGCTCGGAAGGTAGTACTTTTTACTCTTCATAAACACATTTAGAATTCAAACCCTTCCACCAGTGGCTTTACACTTTACTCTATTCCAGGGAAGGTGTACACTAGGATTGACCTACTGGTGCAAAGGTCCCTCCATATTTTGTCCACTGATTTTCGATTGGTAAAATTAGTTGGTCTGATGCCACCCCAGACTCCAACTCCTTCTTAAAATACACAACCTGGAGACTCAACATTAGGAACTTCCACTCGGAGTTATAAACTGTGAGAATCAGTAAGTGTAAATAGACAATACCGCTAGGGTAATAAAACCTGGCAGACTCCTTGCATGAGCCCTCTGTGAGCAGAGAGCAGAAACCTTTATCCCAAAAATCTAAATGGCCAATGAAGTTTTGGTTGATGATAATGAGGCTATTGCCTAGGAGTTTCAGGTGCATTATCAATCCCTGTATAATCTCAACCCACGATCCTCTAAGGACGCATCCTTGGCTTTGCGCCAGATCATTTCAACGTTTTTAACTGCATGTGAATTCCCGTCTATCCCCTTCCTCAGCCAATTCCAGACTTTACTCGTCGGGAATTGGCTGAGGCTCTTAACTCAACCCCTGCTGGGAAGAATCTGGGCCCTGAAAATTTACAGTGTCCTACTACAAATTTTTCCAATCTCCCTTTCTCCACTTTTCCTAGACGCTTTTAATGCAGTGTTACNGGAGGGTAAGGGTACCTCCCTGTGCTGCAGCCACCATTCCATTTCTCTTCATAATGTTGATGTCAAACTGTTTGCTAAACTGTTGGCCAACCATCTTAAGCTTCTTTCTTCTACTGTAAACTCTGATTAAGAGGAGTTTTCCCTGGGCAGAAAGCTGAAGATAATACTTCTAAAGNCTTTAATGTGATACATTATGTCTCTTCCCATAGCCTGCCTTCCCGAATATTGTCCACACACCCTGAGAAAGCATTTTACAGGGTAGAGTAAAGTTTAATATGAAGGGTGCTTGTGCACATGGTGAGTCAGTTCTTCCGGCCTTAAACAGATACTAGCATTATACACATACATATGGTCAATGTGAACCGTTTTCTCTTGGATCCAGTACTTAATAATGGTACTCACCAGTGTTGTCTGTTGTCTCTCCTTATTTTTGTTCTCTGTATGAAGGCTCTGGCGAGTACCATTTGGCTGAATGCTGATATTTCAGGATGAGCTCTATAATCTCTCTTCCCAATTAATTACTGAATTTGATCATTTATAATTTTAAAATTAACTATGCAAAATCGGTGATCGGTCTGGAATAGAGAATACTTGACAGATGTATAATGGGACAAGGTTTTCCTATTAAGTCTGTTCCTCCAGTCTCTCTATTGTAGAAATCCAGTACAAGATTTTACCAAGATGGTACAGGGTTCNTGCAGTTATCCATAAATTTTTCCCTATTGTACCAGTCACTTGTTGGCATTGTCACCTTTCTCCATATTTGGTGGAGGTTTAACATAGCCTTTCACTTCCCTGGCCCGGATGTACACAATGGTTCAGAGTTCTGGATTCTATCTTGCTCTTCAATAGCAGTCTCCCGCTACAAGAAATCGCTGCTTAAACAACTAGAGCCATGATCCCGTGCTAATGGAGGTCCTCAACAACTGCCTCACTGAAGTACTGGTTTGACCATATCTCTTCAACAACCAAAAGTGTATTGCGTTTATGGCCAACTGGTGTCACTGGTTAGAATTTAAGGAATCCCCTGCTTAACTAATAACAGCTTCTTATTACATAGTGCTTACTGCTACTCTGAAGACTTCCTTCTTTTTTTNCCCCCTCTGTTTTTCCTACCTTTCTATTCCCTCTTCCTCATTTCCAAATGTGTACACTTTTTTGGTCTTGTATTGCTGGTCCACATTTTACTGTTTGTTATGTGACTGTCACCTGCTATACGATATTATGTAAATACACCTTTTGGTGCTTGATTGTTTGGATTCTATTCTCTCTTGTCTATGTACAATAAAATAAAGAAAATAAAGAATTTACAAAAAAACGCAACCCCATCAATAATGTAAAGGATCTATATTGTATATTCTACTAGTAGTAGAACATGTAACATTGCATGGCTCCCTCATCTATAATACTTTACTGAACTCTAGTGGTCACCATTAGTTATGGTAAGTTACTTTGGAAATATATTGTATAAAAACAAAAAATAGCTGTGAGATGCAATTAAGAAAACTGATAATATGAATTAACCTAATTAAACTTAACATATTATATTTGAAATAAGATACTGAACTAATGTGTATGGTCTAAGGAAAAAAGTGAAAAGGTGCTGGAAATGGTTTCTTTTGAAAATTAAAAATACAAAACAAAATCAAGACTTTGAGCACTGAAATGTCTATATGCACTCTTCACTTTTGAAACAATTCCAAATAAAACAAAACATTATTTAATTAAATAAGGTNATTATTACTGGTAGCAACAGGTTCTTATTTCTTAAGTAAACAATTTATGTTTTCACTAAAAAAACAGTTATGCTTAAGAATTTAATACAGGCAAATATTGGCTTTTGTAATCATTAACTAACCTCTATATTATCCCTGTTTATAGCTATTAAAGAATGACAACAAGGATTGCAAAATAATAATAATAATAATAACACAATAATATTTAAATGCATAGTAATAAATGATCACAAATATATTCATTAAGAAAAAAAACAAATACAAACAGAAAATTGTATGTATGAGGACTTTGCACCCACATCAGAGTCTGAATGTGCTGATTACCTAATTCTTCTTCTGCGTATATTACAGTAAAGTTAAACATTTGACCACTTAAATTTATATACAAAAATTTTTTTTATTGAAAACCATTTATTGCATCACATCATTTACACATGCTGAATTGTTACATTGGGGCTGGGTTATTACACTTTCTAAGCTGATGTCAGGATTTTTTTCTGTGACACCAGGGCTGTGGGAGGAAGTGAAGTGGGAGAGTGCTGGCAGCGACATCATCCAGCAGCTCTCATCTCCTGCACTGGCATCCTGGTGTCTCCTGTCGACCAGGACGCAGAAGAAAGGATGCCTANCCTATAGTGCACTGATGGTTAACCTGTGACACTCCAGATGCTGTCAAACTACAAGTCCCATCATACATTGCCTGGAGTTTAGAATGCTGAGCCTTTAGCACGAGCTGGCAAAGCACGATGGGACTTGTAGTTCAACAACATCTGAAGTGTCACAGGTTGGCCATCAGGGCTATAGTGTTTGGTGAATGCCCAACCAGCTGCCTTACATAGATCTACAATAGAAGATTCTTTTCCGATGTGGATAGCGTCTATGCCTAGAGCCTGAGGGTCCCAGTAGCAAGCAAAGTACACAGANACCTGTGGGATACCCCATTTTGAGACAATTCTTTGAAAGATGGAATCTTTCAGCTGCCATTTCCCTGGAAGGATGGTCCGTCTGCTGCTACCGCATTTGGTTGACCCACATTAAAAGCCGCAGAAATGCTGAGCAGGTGTTGTTCTGCCCAACGTAAGAGGGGTAAAAGGTTCGAGAGCATCTCTCTGCTCCTTGTCCCTACTTTGTTGTTGATATATGCTACTACTGTCTTGTTGTCCGTCTGTACCAAGACTTTTTATCCAGTGAGTTTTTACTGAAAAGCCTTGCAGGCTAGGGTCACTGCTCTAATTTCCCTCAGATTGGAATGACACTGTACTAGTTGACCTGCCCACACTCTTTGCCTCCATTAGCTTTGGCAGGTTGCTCCCGCATCTTTTATCACTATTGTGGGTTGCCATCTAAATTATTTTCCTGCTTGTACACGCCCTTTTTGTAGCCACCACTGTAGTTCCCTTTTTTGCAAGCTTTGAAATAAATATCCTTTGGGATAAGTTTTTGTTGTTCTTGTTCCACTGCATTAGGACACAAGTTTGGAACTGTCTGATGTGAAATCTTGTCCAAGGTAGCGCCTCTACTGTTGAAGTTAGTAGTCCCTGGACCTTCATACACTCTCATGAAATGATCCATCTCTTTGGAAGAACNTCCTGCATGAGAGATAAGATCTTTGAAACTCTGTCCTGTGTGAGGAAGATACGCATACTTTTGGTGTNTATCCACACCCCAAGCTATCTCACCTTTGTAGTAGANAACAGTTGACTCTTCTCCCAGTTTATAAGCCAGCTGCATTGTTCCAATGTCGAGACAGACTGTATCGTATGCAGCTCCGACTCCTTCCTAAATGCAGCTGTAATTAAAATATTGTCCAGGCAAGTATAAATAGATATACCTTGCATTCTTAGCTCTATTACCACTACCATGATTCATAAATGTTCTTAGTGAGGTAGCTACTCCAAATGGCAGGGCAGTAAGTTGAAAATGGGTAAATATTTTTGGTGTGAATGGCAAATAGGTACATGTAGATAAGCATCTTTTAAAACTATNGATGTTAGGTGCATACCTTGCCTGATGTCTGATAGAATGTGTTTCAACATCTACATTTTGAACAACCTGACCTAGACCAGATGATTCAGTCTCTGGAAGTCGGGAATAGTCCTGAAGGTGCCATTCAGTTTGGCTACGGTCAATAGTCTGNAATAAAACCCTGAGAATCTTTGCTCCAATGGGAGTGGAACAATGACTCTCTGGTCTGCTAAATCTTGCAGGCTGGAAAGTACTGCTTCATAGTGGGGACCCTGTGGGGGGCAAGGTGACTTGATGAATCAATTCAGAGGTTGAGTCAGGAATTCCAGCTTGTAGCCTGACTATGATTTTCCTGAAGTCTCGCATCTTGGGGTGACTCTGGGATANCCAATGTTTTGTAGAGAAGTTTAAGTAGGTAAGGCACTAGGTCTGGATTAACTACAGGTTCAGGTTGAAGTGATTGACCTTCTTCCTCTGATGAACTCTGACTCTGATTGAGATCTAGGAGAGAGACCAAATAGTAATAATANAAATCAAATACTAAAGGGTCACCAGGAGAAAGAAAAACACAGCCACTTACCCACATTTCTTTGAGGAGCTCATGAACAAACACTCCAATGTTAACGAGGAGGATGTGCCTTTAAATATATGGCGCTTATTGTAGATGAGTGCAGCCTCTGCAGTGGGGGCAGGCTCAATTCAAATAGCCGGCCATATTGGCTTCCCACCCTCGAAACCAGGGGTGGAAAGTAGAGCATAAGACGCTGGAATCTTCACACGCAAAAGAGTACGCCTGCCAGCTGTTTGCGGCAGAAGAAAGCAGAGCGTGCGCCTGGGAAGCGGCTGGAATTCCTGGATGCCCAAAGCTCTTGTTGCAGGTAAGACAGGAAAGGAAAAAACACAGATGGTGGTGGGAGGAGCATATATATAATGCCGGTGCCGGTTAACTTTCCTGTTGTGGGTTCTATGGAGATCGAGCTCCCATTGGTCGTATCCAAGCACTAAACAAAAGTATATACAAGCAATATATTAATGCTTATACAGCAGCACTAAGGACTCTTCCAAAGCGAGAACATCAACTTTATAATGTTTTTTGAAGTATGAAGGGAAGACCATCCGACCGCCTTACATACTTTCTGAATAAAGGCTAATTCTGTATCTGCAGGTTGCTAATGATCTAGAACCCTGATGGTCAACCTGTGACACTCCAGATGTTGTCAAACTACAAGTCCTATCATGCTTTGCCAGCTCATTCCAAAGACCTGTATTCCAGACTCCTGGCAAAGCATGATGGGACTTGTAGTTTGACAACATCTGGAGTGTCACAGGTTGACCATCAGGGATCTAGAATGTGCCCNGATAGAAACTGGTGGCGTGACTCTTAAGGGTATAGGCTTCTGATCTGATCCACCTGACTAGGGTCAACTTGGATGCCGCATTGCCCTTAGTCCTGCCTGCTGTAATGAGAAAGATGTGATTAGAACAGAACTCTGTAGTATGGTCTAAATATATCTTGAGAGAGCTAACCACATCTAGNTTATGAAGTCTAGCCTCTTTAGAGTTGCTAGATTCCGGACACAGGGATGGTAGTACAAGCTCTTGGCTGTTGTAGAAGGGGGACACCACTATGGGAAGAAACTTAGGATTCGTCTTAAGAACTATTTCATAAATTTTTAGAGGAAAAGGGTATCCATGGTTATGACTGGTAAGTAAACAATTACCCTGGTCAGGAGGGAACTCTTGTACTTTAATAGTATTCTTGTACTTTAATAGTATTTAATAGTATTCAGTTTATTACCTTGTAATTTGGCTTCCCTGACTCCTCCATGGCAGTACACAGTACAAGTGGAAGCTCGATCCCCATTGGTCCCAACAACAGGCAACATAATCTCTCCTCCCATCCTCCCATTGCGGTCTGTGTCTTCCAACTTCAGCTAAAAACAGAAAAATTAAGCTTAAAAACAGATAATTAATAGTAGCATAGTTATGAAAAAGAGGGAGGGTTATATGTGCTGCCATGGAGGAGTCAGGGAAACCACTTTACCAAGTAATAAACTGCAGTTTCCCCTACCCAAGCAGTTAACATCACAGGGAGGGGTGACAATATAATATTTACACTGCAGCACTGAGGACAAGACNACCAAACTTCACCTCCACAGAAGATAGGACATTGACACGATAATGTTTTGTAAAGGTATGAGCGGATGCCCAACCAACAGCTTTACATAAGTCTCTGATGAGGTGGAAATCGCACTGGTAGAATGTGCCTTCAGGGAAGGAGGAAAGAATACTTGCTGTGCATAAGCCCGTAGGATACTTGATCCATCTGGCAATGGTAGATTTAGAGGCTGTCTGGCTTCTGTTCTTCCCTTCTGTCATGCCTCTGTCGATCCAGCTTAGAACCGGTCCTGCATGCTGCATAGACCCTAAAACACAGAGCCTGCAGACTGGAAGCGGCGGATTACATCTGGCTCCTTCAACACCCTGTTGTAGGTACAGAACAGGAAAAAAAAGATACACAGACTGCGATGTGAGGAGAGAGTATGTATGCCGGTGTCTCTTTCCTGTTGTGGGGACAAATCGGGATTGANCTCCCACTTGTGTGCTGCCATGGGAGGAAGGCGAACCTAATGTTGCCAGTCATTTGCGGGTAGTTTGTAAGCCACACTCGCCTTTTGAAGATGTTACAGATTTTTTTCTCCTCATCTGCCAACATGACTGTCATGCTGTCGATATATATGACACTTTACTGTACATGCCTTGTTAGATGGCTCTTTTTGTGGATGATTACCCAACCATGCTGTTGTAGGACGGACATTACCCTCTGGGTATGACGTCTTTCTGACTCTACTGCTTTGAGGATGTCATCCAAGTATGGCCTTATTTGGATTCCTTCTGCTCTCAAGCTTGCCAAGATGACCACCAGAACTTTTGTAAACATCCTTGAAGACATTGAGAGGCCGAATGGTTCTGTGATGAACTGGAAATGCATGTTAAAAACATGAAATCTTAGGAATTTCTGATGGCTGACATGAATCAAAACATGAAGGTAAGTGTCCTTCAAATCTATTGTAGACAAACATTCCCTGCTGAAGGTCTTGTAAGATTGACTTGAGTGACTCCATTTTGAAGTGAGTAACCTTTATTTCTTTGTTTAGAGTTCTTAGGTCTAAAATAGTCCTGAAACCTCCTGTTACTTTTTGACTATACAGAAGGGGGAGCAGGGGGTACCTGTTACTTTTTGCTGTAACATAGGATTTAGACTGTCCCATAAGGCCTCTCTGTGGAGTGGATTTAAAGGGGAAGGAGATGTTACAAATTTTTGAACACTATAAACTATCTTGTACTCCTGCTTTATATTTTCAAGAACCCAATGGTCTGAGGTGGTTTGAAACCATACCGGTAGAAAGGAACCTAGCCTGCCTACCACAGGGTCCCCTATGTCCAGCCTGGCATCATTGAAGAGACCTAAAACTCCTGACCTGTCGGGAGGAAATAGTACAAACATTGGTGGTAGTGCCCAAGATATATGAAGACGACAGACTCTTCAAACTTAAGTGTAAGTACCNAAGATCAACATTATTGTACTAAGGGATATGTTGGGCTGAAAATCCTTCTCCTTCTTGAGGATCATTTACTCCGGGTTGCGGAATCCCGGCCATTGGATCTTTGGACACGAGGAACATTGGAGATTCGTTATCTACAGACTTTTAATAGCTCTGGGAAAAAGAATATATCCCCTTTTTTGTGATTCATGGACACATACTTTTTGTTTTTTTGTTGTGTTAGTGGAGGATTCGTGACACCTGTTTTTTTATATATTATATGTGATATATTGTATATTTTTAAACGCCGAATGTGATACATTGTATATTAGTTTTTCAATAAGCGCCGAATGGTATTAGCCCAGTGATTTTGATAAAGTTCTGGAGGAGCTTGATGACCATCGATTGTGGTACCAGGGACTATACATCCTGGCCTCCCTATCCTTCTCAGTTGGTTTACTGAACCTGATGGTTGTGCCCATATAAGTACAGTCTTGAAGTAGCCAATTAGATTTACCTCCAAAAGATCAGGCAATAATATCGTCCAATGACCTGGCAGCCAATCTTACAGAATCTAGAGTGGCCTGACAAAAACTATAGTCATCTGCATATTTTGATTGGAAGCTAAAAGATCTGATCTTTTAACTCTTGTCAATAAGGATTTGCACCACCCTCTAAGGACTGGCTGTAAATGCTACAGCTGAAGCTGGTTTTAGGGCTGCCTCCGCGATGGCGTGTCATTTTTTAAACCCCATCTCAATCTTTTTATCCATGGGGCCTTTGAAAATGTTATTAACTTCTAAAGGGAGAATAGTTGTCTATATAACCTAACCATCTTCCCATATTCTAGTCTCATCTTGATGGTACATTTTAGGTAGGTGAAAATTAACGTACATACTCCTCTTTAATTAACCCCTTAAATGCCGAAGACAGGGGAAGACTGGAAAAACCTAAGGTTTTTTTTACTGGTTCAGCAAAAAGAATATTCTGTAGCAATACATCTTGTTGAGGATCCTCAATGTTAAGGGACTTCTGTAAAAAAGTTTCAAGATATTTTTCACTAAAATCGGGATTAAAGTCCCCTTCAGTGTGTGATATCACAGATTGCTCTTCTGAGTGCACCGATTTATTTGACAACTATACGTTCCTCATTACCGGATTCCCCCAAATGACCATTGACCACAGAAGCGGGCCTCTTAAGGGTTAACTTCTGCAAATATTGTGACAAAAGTACCAGCCAATGTATTCTTAATCATGCAANTCAATAAATTAGCCATAATAAATACTGATAACCAGAACCATCCGCTAGCAAGCCAAAATATAGAATAATAAAAAGGTAACAACAGTTCTGTTCCCACAGGGATCTCACCAGACTTGTTTTCCCTGTTGTCCTCCATAGTGCTGCACAGGGAACAGAGCTCTGGCAATCATGTACAGCCAGCCTTTTAAATCTGCAGGGGGCGTGTAAGATTTCCTGCCGCTGCTGGTCTGTGTTGCGCGTACTCCTGCAGTAGGCTCAGTAGGAACAGTATGCTGATCTGTACTGCATTCTGGAAAAGGAAAGAAGACACTGGCCTGACGGGGACGGATGTTATATAGGCCCGTGTCTTCTTCCTTTTTTCTGTCTCATGCCTGATGAGGCATAACCCTTTTGTTGGGCAGAGGGGAATATATATTATATGTATTACACACACACAAAAAAATAAATCAAATAAAAACAAATACTGTATGTGCTTGCAAGTTCTCTCACAGTGGTTGATTAGTTTTCGGCTGCTGACTAAGGATTTTTACAATGTGCGAATCCTGTTGGCTACAGGGTTCATGTCTCTCTGCAATCAGCAATGACTCATAAGCTGAAAGATTTCACACTTTTAGAGAAGAGCTGCGGCTGAAACACTGAGGGGTGGTCACTGTGTATCCACATGCATAGGACCACTTTAATGTGTGCTTGCAGATTTTGATGCATCAGACCCCCACGCAGGTGTTAACATGATTACTGGTTAACTGGTGTTGTGAGCAATGTGAATACTAACCTTACTTTTGGTCCCAACAATACCCAATCCACTACAGCAATATGTACAGGAGTATCAGAAAAGTTGAATAAATTCCTACGTCGTCACCACTACACTATCTACTATTCAAGAAANTAAAAACATTTTAATATTACTTTATTTCAATATTTCTTACATATTACAAACTGTAAAATAATAACTTACACATGGAATGATATCTCACACACCAAAGTATTCCTGGTTCTAGCTTTAATCTTCTAATACATAATTTGGATTGACAACTAAAATACGATTGTCCTCTAAACTTTTTTCGTGGTCTTCTTTGTCATTTGCTTCTTTTAAGTCAGTGTCACACAATTCTATTAGTATATGATCCTTAAANCAAGAAAAAAAAAAAGTGTTTTCAAATGTTATAAAAAGGTGATTTTAATTGAAAATCAAACCTGTCCATCGTTTCTATTTATTTGTTCTACTNCAACACATTTTCAGTACATTAATTTTAATTATTTATTCAAATAAATAGCTTATTCTGTGTTTAAATAACAAACCTAAGATCACCCCTCAGAAGTGCATTAAATCCATTCTATGACAAATTGATTTTACAGGACACAAAAAGGCTCTGTGGCAAAAATCTTTTGTCAGTTTTCATGAGCAGGATTTCATGTTTTATTAATAAAGAAAAAATAATAAAGAAAAGGGACTACTTTACTCCCTGGAGAGGACATTTTTATAGAAACCAATATGGTTTTGTACTAAAATGTCAAAAACGACATGGTGATTGTATTCACATAAAAATACGGATTACAGATTATGTTNATTATGTTCTACATTTAATATTATAGTTTGTGATCAAAGTTTGAATTTACCTTAAAACCTGGCTGGTCCATTATATAATAAATAGCACTTGCCCCCTTTTATCAATCCTCAATCTCCTATAGAGTATAAGCTTGAGGACAGGGCCCTCTTCTCCAGCCACACACCCAGTTATGTCTAAAGCTGGCCATACACCAGAAAGATAATCTTTCCAATCAACAGGTAAATGGCCCTCACAGCAGAAATCTGTTACATGTGCACTCATTAAATGCATGTTTTGTGAGTACACATGTAACAGATTTCTGCTGTGAGGGTCATTTATCTGTTGATTGGAAAGATTATCTTTCTGGTGTATGGCCAGCTTAAATTGTTGAAATTGTAAATCTGATGGTGCTATATATAAACCTGCTAGTTAATAAACAAATGTATCTGAATGCTGGATGGGCAGGAGGAGTACTAAAATGGGTTTGAGTTTAAAACCATTTTAAAACACAAATATGTGTATCAGTTTGTAAGACAACATTGAAGGTGTGATTTGAGAACAAAATATGCATGCTTACATAATGGATTAGTCTGTGAATGACTTTTTCAATTAAACCTTTTCTTAAGATTAATTCAGTTTCAGTCTCAATGTCACTTTCAATTTCTTTAAGGTACCAATTAACCAAGTCTGCTTTTGTTAGTTTGCAGTCTTCCTCAGCTGTAAAAGAAAAAAAGTAGATATTAACAAACAAAATAAAATAGATATAGAAAAACAACAATATTAATAATAATTCATAGGTGGGTGTTATCCACGGTAACAAAAGTATGGCCTATATTTACTAAGCAGGGAGCTAAAAAAAATANAATGGAAATGTTGCCCATAGCAACAAATCAGATTTGAGCTTACATTCTCCAGTATGTAAAATGAAAGAGCTTGAAATAGAGAGCTTCTTATTTCTTGCTTGCACACACAAGCGTATCATCAGCTAATCTTATTTTTGTTTAGTAAGAGGAGAAATTTACTAAGCAGGGAGATTGGTTGCTATGGCTATCATCTCCTCTTTTCAATCAGATTTGAGCTTACATCCTGCAGTATGAAAAATAAAACAGAGCTTGAATCTTATTGGTTGCTATGGGCAACATCCCCACAATCCCCCTGCTTAGTAAATTATTTATAAGTCAGTTTCTCCTCTTACTAAACAANAATAAAGTTAACCGATGATACGCTTACAGTATGTGTACAAGCAAGAAACAAGTAACACAGAAGAGATTAGAGCAGTGGTTCTCAAACCTGTCCTCGGGGACCCCCTAACAGTGCATGTTTTGCAGGTCTCTTCACAATCCTAAATGATTATAATTAGCATCACTTGTGGACCTGTTCACATNTGTCAGTCCGTAATGACCCCACCTGTGTTCCAGCCAGGAGACCTGCAAAACATGGACTGTTAGAGGGGTCCTGAGGACAGGTTTAAGAACCACTGGATTAGAGAGAGTTGATATTAAGAGTGAAAGGGTTGAAGTTCAGAAAGTAATTCACCAGGGAGTTAGGGACAAAACAAAAAGTCTAGATATGTCTCTGTCAAGAGTAGAGTAGACACAGCACTCATTATCTATACACCATGAAGCTATCTGTGGAGACCAGCTAACACATTAGTAAATTGTCAACATTAACACTTACATTCTTCCATCTTTTGCATGTAAAACACAAGTAAGTTTGAGATTTGCTTATATTCTGCAAAAGACATTTTTAATGTCGCACTAGGTGCAGATTTTTCCTTTATTTCTTCATCCTGGTTTGTTTCCATTGCTGTTTCTTTGTTGTCCNCAACAGGATTATCATTTGCATCTGCTGCAGAGAAATATTGTTAACCCTCATTGACAACCATTTTTTTTGTGTTAATAATTTGCATGTTTTACATGAAGAACTTTTGCTTTGCCTANAATAAATACATTTATCTAATTTATGGTCATGGTCCTCAACTACCAATAACAAGGTCCTAAAGTATCACTCAGTGCATTCATGTCACCTCATAATCACAAGTGGTATGAATACAATAAATGCACAAGAAGGATGTAATATAGGCTTGTGAATTTTATTTCAATGTTTGCAAACAGGCTAATAACATAGACAATGGTTTAGACATTATATTATCTGATTACAGGAAAGAAAATGTATTCACATATTTTAAAATTGGCTAAAGTCTATGGGAATATGAGCTAAAAAGCCATTTGTTTGCTTAGGAATATAAAAATGCGAAGTAGTGAACATCTTTGTTCAGTTGTTCATTTTATAGATTTATAGACATTTTATATTCGATTCAATTTGATTATTCACTAAAAGTAAATACGTTGCATTTTTATTATTCCAAGCAAAATCAAGAGAGGGTTTTTTGCATCTAAATATTTTTTTTTT
>JABWIB010005122.1:11613-26547 GCA_016617825.1 Platyplectrum ornatum
ATACCAGTTTGTAAATGGACAAACTGGTAGTCATTTGTTTTTTTGTTTTTATAATAGTTATAAATACTATAGCACTAAACCTGGCCACACACTAGACAATTATTGGCCCAGTTCTGCCAATCAGAAAACAACTTCCTCACCCCTCTGAAGCCTGTACCCAAACCTGGATATGTACTATGCTCGGGTACAGGTTTCAGCAGAAGGAAGAGAAAGATCTTCCCTCTGCTGTAGCAGAGGAGACTGGCCACTAGCAGGCATTACTAGAACGATGATTGATCTAGTGTATGGTGCCGATAACAAGGAGGTTTTCCCAGAGGAAAATTGCCCCAATTATTGGCAACAATTACACTAGAATGATCATCTTTCTAGTGCGTGGCTGGCTTTACCCCATATATCAAACTCCAATCTCCTATAGATTGTAAGCTTGCGGCAGGCCCTTCTCCACACCTATTCTGTCTGTTACCATCCAATCATGTCTTATTGATTGTAAAATACTACGTAACCCAGAATCTCCATTTATTGTCAGGCATTGTGCATGCATTGTCCTGGAAGATTGCTGACTTAAATATAAGTCCACCTCCCCCATGATTGTCTCATTTATTTCCTGTCTGTGCCTACAACTCCCTGATATCCCTATTTCCATAAATATGAAATATGCATTTATAACATTATTCCCGAGCTCTTGATCCCTCCCTGTGTATGTGTCCCTTGACTGCTGGGCCTCTGACTTTCCCTATTACCTGCCCTATGTACCCCTAAGTGTTTCTCTGATTCTCATTGCTATAGTCTGCTCCATGTTCCTTTCCCTCATTCTCTACTTCCTCTTTGCCATATTTGTCTGAGCCCCTGAGTTTTAAATGCCCATTGTTACCCCACTTACTTTGTGTTTGCATTCAATTAAATATTGACCAGATTCAGATCTTTAGGCACTTTTTTCTGTATGTCTGTCCAGTTGCCCCATAAGTCAATGATCCCATGACAAGCTCNTACTCTTTTATCTGCCGTGCTCTGNTGTGGGCTATGAATCNATGTCCAACTNACTGTGGTCAGTGGCCATACTTGCCCNCCCTATATGCTATAAAAAGGTATAGATATTCACTTCATAGACGCTGACTATTTTGTACATCTTTAGAAGCTTATTTGGATTATTATATGTTATAAATGTAACACGTGTAAAAGGCTGATAAGTATTTGTGACTCAGAGACAGCAAAAAAAACCCCCAAAGCAACAGAACATACCACTTTTAAAGGACGTATTTGGCTTCTTTATTGTGGATATATTTTACAGAAAGATGAAACCATGAGGACAATAAATTAAAAATGGAATTGTCTACAATGGGAACACAGCTGTTCCATAAAAATAAACTATTTATAAAGCGAATAACAGAGATTGACAGTTGTGTCTGAATGATTCTATAGCCGGTTGGAGGATGCCATTGCTGGTATTACCATACACAAGATGTTCTGTTCCACACATGCTACAAATACAGTGTACTGTGTGTTATGTTACCCAGAAAGCTACATTTTACAGGTCCAGTCACTCATATACACTTTTTTTCAAGTACAAAAAATGCTCAGACACATATTAAGCGTTAGTAAGTAATATAGACTGCTCTGCACAAGTACTATGCANAGATTTCTGCAGTAGAGGACTGAACAACGAGAACTTGTCCTCCTTCTCTAATAACATTTGATTTGGAAGAACAGTCAGAGGAAAATAATAAAACAAATGAGTTTCTAAATGTTCATGACATTCCTTTTAAACATATTCAACAGCTTAAATATCCCCTTTTATACACCCATTCATTGCCTTNACATGACGTAAAATGAAATATACCTGTAGTGGCATTTCAGGTCAGCGGCTGATACGACGCTCTCTAGTGATGTAAGAAATAGCAACAGGAGACAGAGGTCCGTACATGGTGGAGTACCACTAAGGTTATAGCTGATGCAAGCACTAGGGACTAGATTTACTGAACTGCACAAAAGTAAAAGTGGAGAAGTTGCCCTTAGCAACCAATCCTAGCTTACATTCTACATACCTCCCAGTTGTTCGATTTCAGAGGGACAGTCCCTCTTTTNAGTGACTGTCCCACGGCACTATTTTAATTAATAGTTTCAGTATTGATCGCCANGGCACAAAGGGGTGGGNCNTGGGTAAAGTCGTGGCGGGGCTTTGGCAAAGTCTGGGAGCGGCCAGGGTGGGACTTATGTGTCCCATTTTTGGCCAGCAAGATGTTGGGGGGGTCTCGTTCTATAGTATGTAAAAGGTAAGTGAGAGCTAGAATNTATATCTCCACCTTTGCTTTTCTGCAGTTCAGTAAATCTGGCTTTAGGAGTCAACAGCCATGAGTGTCCATACAAAATGGAATAATACCTTATTAAAATGATTCCCTTGGGGAGGTCACATATAACTCAGAAAACACTGTATGTTACCACTGTGCTTTGATCCAGTGCAAAAATAGGAATGTTTTAAGGAGTCTAACAAAATAGGAAAAACCTGCGAGCATGTTAAACTATTAAGGAATTCAGAGTGAAGAACATACATCAATGGCTTCTCTCAACAAAACTGATGCACACACTGTGCTATGCTTCATCCAGATACCTCAGAAACGGACTGCCCGTCATTCACATAAATGATAAAGGGCAGAAATAAATAAAAAAGTGTTTTGTCTAACAAAAATGTCTGGAAACCATGCATGTCTACAAGAGAGTTCTATGGTTTACCAGAATAATAAATCCTTTGGAAATTAATTCGGAATAACAAAACTGAACACAAAATAATTGCACAAATGTAGACAAATTAGAGTTTAAACATCAATCAGAAAACACTGAATTTTAAAGACCAGTGGTACTGTTTGCAAATACAAAATTGGTGGTACCTTAGTCCACTAGTACCATTGTGCCTAGTAAACCTGCATATCAATTAAAAAACAATAAACACCGAAAACAAAAAACACCCCAACCACATAGGGCAGGTGACATCGTGTGAATGTATTTTCAATATACGTACTGTACATTTGCTAGCAGTTTTGCAAGCACAACTTTAATGTATACCTACAATTTTGTTCTTATTTTACAATTAGGAATTTGTTTTCGGATGGCTTGTTGACTCTAAGCTTAAAATATAAAGTGTGAGAGCATTGCCATCTGTATACAAGCAGCTTGTAACAATAAAAAATACAACAAACACAGTGCAAAGTACATATGAGCAACACAGNAGCATCTTGCCAAGTCCTCCAAGCCACAAGGGTCTCAAGGTTGGATTTCTGTTTCAAACTTTGTCGAAATGGTGCATAAAAGTTGACTACCACAGTAGACTTTTGGCACCCTATGATGTAACTTGAACATGGAGGGCTATCTTTCTTGATAGTTACACAGAGCATTTCTGTGCATTTTCAGCTTCTTCAACAATACATCTACCCAACCAGTCAACAGTTTTAGACGTGGAAATGCATAGACATACTCGGTGTAGCTTTATATTAACTGTAAGTAATTAAGGTACTTAAATATTAAATTCTCTGTTCCCATTAAACTTTTTTATTTAACTTCCAAGTCTTTTTCTTTGCAGTTGAGCCCTCTCCAGGAGCAACAGTCTGACCAATATGAAATCCTCCTATTTGGCTATGTAGAATCCAGGCAGAGTGTTCCCGTGCAGACTCCTTCTTGGGAGGGGGATATGTAATGTCATTCACAGTTTGAAATACAAATACCCTGATGCATCACGTGTTGACTATTAAGAATTGTGATTATTATATCTTTTTTTACTTGATGTAGTTAGATTTAAATAGTCTTTGTAAAGGATTGTGCACAGTTCCATGGGATGAAGAAATCAGGCCCTCTTCGCATGTAGCATTTCGATGAGAAGATTGTTACATGGCACATCGCCATTAAGATGTTTATAATATAGGTATTCTTCTGCTTGCAAACTTATCGCCCGGATTTCAGGTAGCCGTAGNAACAGTTGCCCAAATTTGTCTGTTTGCTGTGGGTAATTACACATGGTATAGTCCAGAAGAGCAGCGTTTACTTGTTCCTGAACTCCTTCTACCAACTGGAAGTTCTCCAAGTTCTTCACATCTAATAACAAAAAGAAATAAATAAATATACATGCATTATTTATTTACATACAGGCATAAAAAGGTATTTATGATCATACACAATTCATTTAACAGCCTATTAGTTACCTAAAAGCATATTTGCTGTATTCCTCTACTTTAACATAACACAATGACATTATATTATTCCATACAAGTGTCACATGAATTGGGTAATGTATAATATACTTTTATGACTATTTTTTTTTTTAATGTTCCCAGTATATAGAAAATATTAATTAACCCCTCACTTTGAAATATGTTTGGTCCAGGTGCATATTTAGTTTTAGTTTGTTGTGGTGCTTAAGTCTAAATCAACTCCATTATGAATTTTGGGACAATAACTGTTTCTACTTCAGGTCAGGCCGCATCGCTCACGCTATGACTATGACTATTTTTAACAGCATTAATTATAGTAATCTTTAAGTATAGTAGCATCACATAGCTATGGTCTATTTATATATCTATCTGTATAGACTCTTGTTATAGATCTTATTATTTGAATAATTCCCGGTATGTAGCTGTAGTTGATATACAAAGTACTGAATAATATCATTCAAAACACATCAAATAATAAGGACCCTAAAGGGCCAATTCATTCCTGCACGAAGACGGGAAAATGTGTGAAGTACTCACGTCTTTTTATACGCGGCTCAATGAGCAGCGAGCTAAAAAGACGCAAAACATTGCGCCAAAAGGACTGAATCGGCCCCTAAATGTCATGTCAAAGTCTTATATATAAAGACAATTTATGTTCACAAGAGCTGTCAACATGCATAAAAAAATCTGATAGTTACGTTATGTAGGTTAATGTGGAAACTACTTGTAGCACAATGTAGTGAACTCCTTTGGTCCATCCTTCTTAGAAAAGATTCACCGTAGTTTTATAAACCATGGCCAATGCTCATTAGAACTTTCCCATTTAATTTCATGATGTTTATTTAATTGTATGACTGGTGTCCTAAAGCTCATAATGGTTTGAGACCCATGCAGCTAGCCCAGGGGTAGGCAAAGTGTGGCTCTCCAGGTGTTGTCAAACTACATGTCACAGAAAGCTTCAACTGCATAGACATTGTGGATACCTGACAATACCTGGAGGGCCGGCACTTACTGCACTCACTGCGAAAAAAAAAAAACTCATACGTGTTGAAATATTAATTCCACCATATATATCATTACTATACAGGTTNATTGTGACTGTGAAGGTCACAAAAGGAAATAGTAGAATTTAATCCGACGCATAAAGAGAATACTGCTGATACCGATGCAGACAGTGCTGCAGGACCTCAGACACTGACAGGCTGCATTACAGGCAGAACGAATGGTAAAGTGTACATGCATTTTAAAATATTGATCGGACCAATAATTTCTGTAGCTTATGGAAGACTTATGTCTTACTAGTTACTTTTGTCTTACAAGTTTACTGTACTTTAATGATCTTCTATTAAGGACAAAAAAGAATTATAATATAGATAGAAATGAAATGANACATATTGCTCATAACTTACAATAAATATCCTGAGAAGGTATCAAGTCAATTTCTGCTTTATGTTAAGTTTACATTATGATGCCACGATATTAGGAGAAAAATTTGGGTTATCTTATGGGATAGTAAAAACTTAAGATAAAATGCCCAGGTATGTTTTCATTAGAAAGTCTCTATACAACTTCAATCAAGTACAATCAAGTATAGCTTAAATAGAACAAGGTCAAACCCTTTAGTGACACGAAGGTTGTAGGTTGTTCCAGAACATAATATATTGTCTCCTAATGAGTCTCCAGGGCTCTTCCTATCTTTAAACCACAGTACTGCACAATTCATATCATTTCGGATTAATTTTTTTGACCCAAGGTGAATCTAGAAACCAACCCGCCGCACCGTTAATTCTAATAAAATAAGACAAGAAGTCTTGTTTCTGTGAGACATTTTTCTAAATGATAGCAAAATCCTGGGACAGGCTAAGACTATGCTAATGAACCATCTGCTACACTCAGCTGGAGAGCAAAATCATCTTCGCAAGACGCCACCTCTTAAAATATATATCTTTGTGACTGATCATCGGTGGAAAATAGATGGACTGTTGGCCTTTAACCTTGCTGAAGATTCTCATGCATTTTTATTTTTATATCGAATAGACAATATATCCTCATCCGAGGTGAGTGGAGTGGAAGGTTAAAGTGTCAACCTCTCACAGGGCTATCGTGAATCAAGGATAATATCATGTTTCAGTCAGTAAATAAGTACCACCTTACCCAAAAGAAAGCATTTGCATGTTGCATACAAATGTGTAGATATGATGCTTCATTTAG
The DNA here is from genome assembly GCA_016617825.1 of Platyplectrum ornatum. Lineage (NCBI taxonomy): Eukaryota > Metazoa > Chordata > Amphibia > Anura > Limnodynastidae > Platyplectrum > Platyplectrum ornatum. The sequence continues at coordinate 18,021 of JABWIB010005122.1, forward strand.
GAATACTTCCTTTAAATTGATATGAACCTTATAGTGCCCTTATGAACTAATTGTAACAGACTGATTCCTCTAATTGAGAGGCTCAAATAGGCTTTAAAGACTTGTATGAAGTTCTGAATGGAACCAGCCTCACTAGATTAGGATATTGCAAGTCCAGTAATTAATTATACTTGAATGCATCATTTTCACATGTCTCTAGTGCCACCAACAGCACATGTGTGAAACTACTGTTGCATACGTATCCCATAACCTAGAAAGTGATCTACCTAAAAAGTTATCCTCTTAAATNCTATACTTGCAAAGGGATTCGTTTATTTATCCATATTTCAATTANCTCACTTGTGTACCCAGAATACATTTATATAGTACACACTTATTATTGTCATTAGGCTTTAATTCAAATGCATTACACCAAAATTCCCTATAACTATCATTATTAAAATAACTATATCATTTTTTGGAACTGCCAAAGTGTATGAGCAATAGCCATTAGTAAAATATTATACACAGTCCTAAGTACATCTAAGGTAATCATGGTGCCACTGTACAATGTTTGCTAATAAACCAAAAACTTTATGAAGTAACATCTTAAGTAGAAACAGCACTTGGTCCCCCTGTACAAGTACTGTCTAATCTATTCCGCTTTACTCACTCAGGGACTAATTACTTCTACTTTTTTTTTTTAGCACAGAACAACCTCTGAATAAGCGTGGGGGCAGCTACGTACATTTTTCCATCTTTATTGAACAGCAGACCCTAAGGTACTTTTGAATATATTACACGTAGGCAGACAACAGAGTCATTCCCTGTTCACACACCCTGGTTCTACTGCATACATTATTGTAATCAAGCCTTCAGTCTGCTAATTAAATAGTGTCAGGGCACGGCTTAGGTTTTTTTGTAATCAAATAAAACAAATGGCGAAACTCAGCGTTGCTGGCTGCCTTCTGATATCTGCTAATCAAACACATCATTAACCCTTTTACAGCGTACAATACATTTCAATATTCCATTACAACAATGGATTGGTCAGGGGCACTGGACAGTGTCAACAGTTAACACTGATTGTGCTTCATAAACATGGTTTTATTCACACTGAGCCTCTCTGAAATGCCTTGTACCAATGACGCGATAGCCGCCAGGGCTGACATTTTACCAGTGTGTATAAACAATGCTAATCAACGGACAATAAAGCAATGGCAAACGAGCAAATGATAAATATAGGTAAAAGTCATAGAACTGTTGGAAACATTGTTCCAGTGTGTGTGTGTTAATCTGGCCATACACTACACCGATTATTGACCCAATCCCGTAATTATCGAGGATCAGGTCAAAAATTGCTCTAGTGTGTGGTACAAATTAATTTCTGAAGTAACAGATGTTCATTCCAGAAAACCATGGTATAGAAGGTTCAATTGGCCATTTATGGTGGTCTGCACACAGCTGTCCTGTCATCATTGAAAGGAGACCTGTACAGCCAGTGTACCCAGCCTAAGAATGCTTGTCAGGACTATCAATTCTCAGTAATATATTTTAAATGTATTGTATCATGTAAAACTTTTTGCATTGCATAACCAGCTTAACTACAGTCCAGTTTTTATTTTTCTATTTTACAGACAGCTGTATTTCAAGTTGGGAGTCATTTTCTGCACATATGGATATAACACACCAACTTCATTAATCACAAGGAAACTACCTAGTGACCCAAAAGATAGATAGATAGATAGATAGATAGATAGATAGATAGATAGATAGATAGATATGAGATAAATAGATAGATAGATATGAAATAGATAGAGGATAGATAGATAGATAGATAGATAGATAGATAGATAGATAGATAGATAGAAGGACTGAAGAGAGTCAGGGGCATGAGATGGAAGTTGGTGAGAGATCTTTATGGGTATATGGATAGATATTAGTCTATACTGAATTAGCATTCTTTAGATTAAGGATGTGTGCACGTGAATGTTAAATAACAGTATAAATTGTAGACAAAACCTTGTACTTTGTTCGTTCTTTTACAGAACGTTAGAAGTGCGTTCATTAGTCCTTCTCAAAGCTGCCCTGCAGCATAGTGTACTGTGTATTCAAATGAGTGTTCCCATGAAACTCCATTGTACTGTATCAAGCATTAATGCTTTTGGAAGCTGCAGGCAATGTTGAAATTGGTGTGTGTAAACGCTTGTCTGAAAGTGTGTATGTGCGCACGTGTGAATACGCTTACATTATTTTCTTAGCTTCATATAAAGCACTTTAAAATAACATTGGTGTATATATATATATATATATATATATATATATATATATATATGAAGCCTTAATGGTGTCTTGCTTCTGGGCATATTCTGATTTTCAACTAACCATAGACGAAGATTGCCCAAAGAGGCTGTCTACATTGTTAGGAGGAGGCTCCAAGAGGAACGCTCAGTTCCCCAGGGAACACTGTTTGAATTTAATTGGGAATAATTATTTGGTATTGTAATATGGATTGATTTTCAATGTCTGTGGAATTTCATACATTAATTGTATGTAATTGTACATACTATGTATACAAACCTCTCAACAAAATGTAATTGCTGTTGATTAATGTTATGAGCCTACGCGTAAGATGTCCCAATGAAAGCAAGTACACTGGACACCTGTTACAATCAAAGACTTCTGAGAAGTTAAAAACATCTTTCCATATCAGTTCAGGTTTTAAAGCTTATTATAATATATCTTAAGCAGGGCTCAAAGTGGGGGTGTATATGGGGGTATGTCATACCGGTACTTCTCCCACTAATGTAATGGAAAATTAAAAGTCTCCATTGACTTCTATTATATGTTACCATCACTTCTACATTTCGACCACTGATCTTAAGCATACTTCCAATTTATCCATATAGGCATGAAGAAGGATCCAGTGATGGTGCAACAGGTGCAGAAGGAGGCCTATGGAGGACTTATCCAAGGCTTAAATGTGCATGCGAATACAGATGAAAATGTACATGTGTTTGCGGTTATTCATCTGATTCATTGTTGGACATTATTCATACTTCTATGTAAACACCAGTTGAGTGGATTATTCGTTATCATATCCGAAGAATGTGAAAGAACAGGCACAGAACATTTGCTAAGGAAATACATGCAACAGTAATGAAAAGAAACCCCTCAGGTGGTTAATAATGTATGTTAAGTGTGTATATGCCTATAAACGATGACATTTGTAATTTCCTTATTCATAAATACACTGGATTATAGTTACATGGAAACATTCAATAAACCTCAGGAAATTATTGGAAAGGGTTAAGGAGCACACAGGAATTAAACTAGTAGAAACCAAATGATCAATTAATATAGTTGTCGTGGACTAACAAGGTCACCTCCTTGCCGTCTGTATCAATAATGCCCTAATATCATTACACAGAATAATCCATCCATTACCACGAGTACTGTATTCCGCGTTTGATAGACAGCAAATCCATAGTGCAGCCGGGGAGGCTTTGCATCTCGGAGACACTGTGCTGACTGAAGACTTTCTGCTCTGCTTTTAACTCACTTTGATTGCTACGTCCTGGCTGCCCAAGGCAAGTGCATAAAACCCAGTGTCTGGATCCTATTCGCAATGTGCCGGCATAATAATGTGTATCTAAATATGACATTATCAGAAAAGTTACTTTACTTTAGGAAAAATGTTCGCAAACTCCTTATCTGCACCAACAAATGTCACGCTGGACACAACTTTATATCTCAACTTTATAACCAGGGCAAGTGCATGTACCGCTGCCTCAGTCACTCTCTCTTAAATGTTAACTTCTCTCTGCCCTNTGTCTAAATACTGATATGTAGTACAAAGTGAACAGATCACTTTGTATGTGCATATATAAATAGAAAAGGCGCTGCCTTGTTAAATATTGGTGCCTACTGTACATATTACCAGCAGCTATGGGTCAGATCCAGACTTAAGTATGTTGTGTGTGTAGAACTCCTCCAAGGTGCACCAAAGTTATAACAGTGCTATTCCATATTGTGCACTGGACCCTAACTGGGCCCATCACACATAAAATGGTATTGTATGCTATAAATCCCCAACATACATTTGTAATATATACATATTTATTATACCTGTTTATGATATTTAGAAAATATTACTAACAATGTTATGAAAATATATGGGAAAGCTAAATAAAGAACTAAAGAAAACATATAACTTAGGTGGGGGAAATTCATGTTCTTATGGAACGTCATCTAGAATGTAAATGATGCCAGTTATCACGCTGAATGTTCGCCATGCAAGATCTTATTCGGGTGACATGACAGATCATGCTGTTGTGTCTAAATAAGAAAGGGACAGACGTAGACATTTTTTTGAGAAAGTGAAATAACAGCGATTAATCGTGTGGCCATTGCAAGTGCTGGCTGCGTTCACATGCGGACACGGAATGAAAAGTATCTATTGATTTTTCCATGGCTGCCTGTAAGTGTTACATCAATAGAAAAAGAAAGCAAAATGTTTCATAGTGAAGAAGAGAGACCCTGAATTAGTTGGAGTTGCTGTTAAGTTATGGAATGTGATAGATACGGGTAGAGCAGAACTACTGCCGGAAGAGGGTCAGGCAGGGAAAAGGAGAAGGAATGGCAGGAAAACAGAAGACTAATCCGGGAACACGCTAGAACGTATCTTTCCAATAATAAAATAGATAAGTGATTGAATAACATCTGATTGGTGTATGCTTCAATCATCTCGCCTGACTATTGCAAAATACTTAACATCGTTTGATCACAGAAATATACCCATAGAGTATACCCATTTGGTAAACCATTGCTATGAAATAAACTATAGCAAAACTCGGTCCCAATAAGTCATTGGAACCAGAATTCAGTAAGCTGTAACTCTAAATAGATAATACTGCTTGCATGGTCCAAAGTGCTGCTATGTATAAATATACGATAGTGCAGTATAGTATAGTGCATTGTTTAATGACCATTGAATCTAGGGTTAACAGTGTATAGGGGCTTTTATTGAATTAAAAAATCCTCTCTGTCAGTCATCAACTCTAAACTGGTGCCGGATTTCAGAAAAATTTCATTTGGAGAGATGACAGCTACTTATACAGTCATAGCTGCAGGCACATTTTTATTTTAAATATGGTCCATTAGCGTCTGCATTACATAAAGCAAAAGTCCTACATACACACCAATAAAACATATATAATATAATATAATATAATATAATAATGTCTCTACACCTATACTACAGAGTTTTAGAGCAGCAAATTCGATACACTGTGTGTGTCCTATCCTTAGCAAGTCTGGATACGTAGTACAGGGTTCTGAGTACTCATTTGAAACTTGCAAATGCCTGTGTATAAGTAGAGAGCCTGAGAGCATTAATGTAGCAGCCTATGCAGGTTTGAAGATTTCAAAGTCTTTTTGTTGCTTTACAGTAAATGAAATCCCCTAATAAATTCTAACCATATTTATAAAAGAAATCCTGTNTGCCAATATGCTGCTACACAGGCTGAATCAATCACTGTAGTTTAATGTATGACTAGTAGTTTAAAGCATAACTGATGCTTAAATGCTTTTATTATTTTTGTAGAGCTGTGTTAAATGAAGAAAATCTCTTCAAATGCACAAATCGAAGTTACCCTGAGTTTACACATAAAAAATAGGCGATAAAGCAGCTCTGCNTCAGCTCCTGGGTCCACACATCCCAATGTGGGCCCATTTATCTTATTAAGTGGAGGAAATTTGAAATGATATAAAATAAATGGAAATACATTAAAATATTTTCTATAATTTTCTATAATTTCTATGTATTTATGTTCTATTTTGACCACCTTGCAGCAGTGACATCCCTATAATACAGTAACATAACACATTGCACCTTGCATTTGAACTTACTCCACTCTCCCTCCCACTAGCGGATAAACAAATTAGATGCAATCAAAATATTTTATTAAGCTATTTAAAAATACTCAGTACTCTCCATATATTTTACATTATTTTTCCATCCTGCTAAACAAATAACTATTGATTGGACATAAAACCTTTAGAGTGACTTATGATCAATGATCTGCTTTAGTCACAAAACGAAAAAATNGTTATTACATTCAGTTTAATAAAGATGCAACTCAGGCAGAAGAGATTTAACCCTTACATTGTCTAATGACCAATCAATATGGCTCATCCATCTTGCTAATATCTATGGACCAAAACCAAAATGATTCTTAGGGGGTGTTTTCTGATCTATAGGGTACTAGAAGCCCCTGCCACTGAAGCCCCGCCGCACTGCCAGCTTAGGTCTGGATGCAGTTCACAGTTATCAGCAGACCCCATTTTATTGACATTGGGGGTTCACTTTCATTANTCTTTTGTCACATCGAACAACTACAAGATGAAATCTGCATCTATAGCATTAGCTCGTAAGGGAGATGACATGGTTATTTATTTTATTACATATATAAGATATCAGAAAACTGTAAGAATTTGGAAACTAGGTGACTGGTATTGGTACGATAACCAAGTGGCTGTTTTACTTGTACATTGACAAAGGTTGTTACTCAGACTGTCTGTTGATGAGAGATTGATTCATACTGATGAGATCTTTATTTGTTCATTGATAAACAGTTTAGATTCCCATCCCATTTTCATGTCTTCTCTATACACAACTATTAGGAAAAGGAACTGTATGAACCTTATCTGACTTAAGTCTGCTGGTCTGACCAGAGCTTCCTGTATGGGGAATTGCTGCTCTCAAGCTAATACAATGGAATTCCACCAGAGTTCAGGACATTGGAAAGTCATATAGATACATTTTGAGATTTGTTCTTATGCATAAATAATTTTTAGACTGTACTTTTATGATTGAGAAATTAAAGGGAGCTGGCCAAGAAGGGAACAGGTCTACCAACCACTATCTGCTNTGGTTTGGTTTGCCGTTATTGAATGTTGAATTTTGACACAAATTTTGACATACATGTATATGTATGTAATATAATTATATCTGCTAATAGTCACTTTCAATATTATTTTTTGCCTTTTCATTAAGTAAATTCTAGATCTGGACTCATTATCGTTTTCATGTCGTAGATTGTGCACCTATACTGTGAGTCAAGACTTACCAAGACTGAAGAGCACCAGGAATTTCAAACACACAAACTCTCTGAGATCAAACTGCAGCGATCGTAGCTTGGCCACCAGGTCCTGTGCATGACTCATGAGGTTGTTTAATGTGGTACCAGCCTGTGTGACAATGACAGAGAAATCCACCTGAAAGAAGACAAAGCATGGTTAGGAGGACTTCCAGTGATCCTTTATATTGAACATCAGCTTCTATAGTGGTCATATATTGAGTGACCAGCACAAGGGTAATACATGGTCTTACTCATGGTCAGCTGTAGTTATTATTTTTATAGTATTGAAATCATAATTCAGTTATTAATCATTTGTAAACACCAAACAAAACTTTTGTGTAGCTTGTAGAAGTATTCTAATAAGCTATAACAGGAGATAATACTTACCTCATAATAAATGATCAAATATGTAATTTCAGACACTGACATATCTTTCTACTTAATTACTCAGGGGAGTACATGCAAGCAAGCCTAACAACCACAACAATCAGTGCATTTAATATCTGCAAACACAGCAATATATGCTTAGTCTCTCTCCCTTTCCCTCTCACCTGTCACTCATTCAGACCATGGTGGATGAATTTTTTATATGTATTGATGGCTAATTTCCATAATTATGTACGCCAGCCTCTCCCTCAGCTTGAGTGGGGGTTGTCTGGAGATTTTCTTACAAGAATTTGCAATTAAAAACACAGACCAATCTAATTAAAAGTTCTATTTTCATAGGCATGGAGAACATGGAACAGTGTAACATGAGGAGATTATTATTATTATTATGTCTCGAAATGATTTTAAGAAAATCATCATCAGTTTTAGTTTACATTATTGTTAGCAGGAGACCATAATCATAGATATAGAAAACATGTAAAAACAGAAAAGGTGGATTAGACCTATTGGATTAATTATATTTCCCACCTAGCATCATCATAAAAGGGCCCCTTTTATGAGGGTCTGGATCAGGCCCATAGGGTACTCAAAATAAGGAGAAAAAGCCATGGAAATGTATACCTGAGAAAACTGTNACTCTTGTAGATGGGTACATTAACCCTATAACAGCATCACTTTCCTCTAATACATATACAGTGAGGGTCCATATAGGTCNAAAAGTTAACAATAAATAGCTAAAGGCACCAGCCTCAGGCATGTTGTGGGCTGATACTCCACAGTCTATACATGAACACTGCAGTAACATACAACCTTCTAAATGCCCTGTATCAGTATACAGCTTATANATTATGTATACAGCAGTATACAGCTTATACAAAACATAAAAAAATAATACATGTATTTGATACTAATTTCCTTCATGAATATATTCTTAATANATTTGCGTTTTTAATTAAGCATTGTATAATACCTTACATTTAGTATCTGCCGTGACTGTTATAATTGCGGACACAAGCTAC
>JABWIB010005125.1:5526-18542 GCA_016617825.1 Platyplectrum ornatum
GCTGTATGCTGGGACACTGATATGCTGCACTGCTGTATAGAACTGCTATGCTGATTACCTGGTATGCTGTCAACTTGCCTNAAAATAAAGAAGTTTTATTTCAACCTATCTATGTGATGTGTCTTCTTATCCCACTACCCTATTTTGTTCACCTTCTATTCCGGTCCCTCTCCTCCACTACACTGCNGGATGCTGACATAGGCATTCACTACAGACATAGCATATGTGAGTATATTACTTACAAGTATATAGTNCTCATTAGCAATTGCAGTACTACACCATATCCCCTGTTTAAAGATCTTATTATAATCTCCTTGAATTCAGAATTCACCTAAAATCTTGCAATCCACTAATAAAGATTTATTCCATCACCACACCACTGCTGACCAACATGCTGGATAACCCTATTATTTGTAAAGAAAATGGCGGATTGCAAAAACAAATTAAGTAAGTCTTAATTTGTTTTTGCAATCCGCCATTTTCTTTACAAGGTAGGTGTTAGGCAGATCTAGTGGATGGATGCCCTGTTCTCCACAGTAGTTGGGTCTACCTAGATCTACCATGGTGGAATCCGCTTGGTCTAGTCTGAGGCAGTGGTNGATCTCTCATGTGTATTGGGGATCAGGGCAGTGAACTCTGAGGTCTCTTCAGGAGAGGTATAGAACCGTACCAGTGAAAAGCTATACACAGATATGGAAGTGTGCCTTCTCTCTCTCTCTAGCTGCCCCAAACAAACAGCCAATAGACAATTATACCTTATACCTTTTTATAATAAAATGTAAAAAACGCATAGGCTTACACAGACAAAATATTCCCCAGTTTTTAGTATTTTAGTCAGAAAAAGTGGGATGACAGTGCTATTAATTTAACTCCCACTAGTGGACAACACAGAAAAGAAAACCAGGGAGGGCTAGAAATGTATATTTGTATAAAAAATGTATATAGAAAAGCATAAAACTCCTGGGTAGAGAATTATCACTGAACCCTGAGGAGAATTCCCTCAAGGAGAGGAGCTTTTTCAGTAGATAGACTGACAGTTATGAATGTATCTGGGAAGCCTCAGGAACAGCTTTACAGCACAGCTTGTCCAGCAGTCTCCGCTGAGGGAAAGGGCTTTTGGCGGTTTAAGCATGCAGTAAGAATAACATGCCAAGTAGGAGAAAACCTTTTTTTTTCCAGAAGTGGATAAACTTTTCATCAACCTTAGGACCTAGGGAAAAATGTCTGTCTAAAGAAATAGGATATTTCTCTGTTTTGGTGCCACAANTTGCATTGAGTGTGTTCCAGTACTTAATTCTTGTACCATGGCGCAGTATTGCCACCTCCAATGCCCACTTNAGGTTCAGAGCAAACGGATTATTCTGTTGGTGGATAAATTTTAAATTGGCGGGTAACACAGAGAATTTCAGGGGCAGGCTAAGGACTAATAAGGACCCAGTCTGTCATCACAGTCCACAGAAGGCAGGGTTCCTCAAACAGGGTCTAGGGAGTAATAGCCGAAGTAGCTTTACACCATGGCTACTCTATAAAAAGAGGTGCTGATTCCACATCCGCGCTCTCCCATACAGTAATAATGAAATAAAAAAATAACATTAGAAAATATAGGCGATCGCTAAATACAGGTTCCTTAAAAAAGTGCTTCAATGGGCACTTGAAAATGAGGGTCAGGAGATGTTAACTGTTCATTTCATTTAGAGTTGTGCAGGTGGATGGGTGATTTAGTAACAATATTAACAACTGGGGCTTGAGGCAGTGATTTACATCATTATTATTTAGTTTTTCTCTTGGGATACCGAGAGAAATGCCTGAAATCCAGAGGTCAACCTGGAAGCCATACTTATTTAAATGTCTAGGGTCCATCTACACAACCCCTTAGTTTTAGTGTCCCTCAAATGGATGGAATAGATTGTGTTACATACAAGTTCATTACATTNATTAAGATGATTTCAGTAAAAGCAAGAAGTACTTAAAGAAGTCAGATAGGTCATGATAGTGGTGTTCTAAGCCTCAGTCTGTCTTNACTGGTATAGCTAGTAAAAGGACATATATCTTTAGCTGCTGTCCATCTTTTTCTCTCCCAGGCCTGTGTGTCAGTGTTATCCTGATGAATAGATAGCTCTAGGATATTGCTGAGGGGGGAACTGAGTGATGGATCTGCTCTCAGTATTCACAGGACTATTTTTTAAACATGTTTAGTCTAAGACTTGAAGCAATTTGTCACTCAACACCACAGGGTCTTGCAGTCAGACTTACAGATTCACACAGTATGGGACTAACAGTGCATCAAACAGGAGTCCTAATGCACAAAATACAAGTCCAAGACCTGTCGCTTGAGAATGCTCACTAACATCTGCATATACGTACTGTATTTTGGGTAAGCATTGGCCTATACAAATAATGTTTCAACATTACCCTCAATCACAAAGACAATTCCTTACTATTTCATAATTAATCTCAGCCAGGGAAATGTTACATGAATGTGTGTGACTGTGACATACTGGATGTAACAAATAAATCATTTCATACAATGTCCTTTAAAGCTAATCATCATTTTGTGTGAAACAGACACAATGGGGTTGATTTAAGATCTGGGGCTAAAACCTAAATGACCAAATTTGCCATCTCTAAATTACAAGTCCCAAAAACAGATTTATTGACCAGATCCAGACTCCTATAGGTTAGGCTACTTACATAAGCAGATTGTGTAAGTACTCTGCGTAGGTGTGCTGCACATGTATGAGCATGAAGGTCAGGCATTGGAACGCACTCTGACTGATCCTAGATACTTCGCAGGAATCCTTAATGGTGGTGTAGTGTGACGAGCCGCCTTCTGTACAGCATTAACACAAGTGGTCGGGAAGACATTNACATCATACAGTAAGCACTTGGATAAGCCCCGTGCACAATCCTTCTTTCTGCACAAGTTGGGCAGATGAGAAAAAGTTAAGATAGTTTTCTTGTTTATTAAATCCGGTNTGTGCAAAGGTAATACCCAACCATTTCACACACAAACATATCAAAACCAGAACCAAAAACACCCATGCCTTCAGGCATATAGAACGTCCTCTCTGTACAGGCTCCAGGCGTCGGAGCTCCATTGCCCAGCGAAGACTGCTGTAATGTAAGTCTATTTTTATACATTTTTTTCTTTTTTTTATGGGTGTTTTATTTTTTCAATTGCCACCATAAAAACGAAATCCTTCCTGTGGATGGCCGCCATTACTGTACAATTTAAATGTACAGACTATAGGTTCATACGAACGGAAACATATGTTTGCAGTGGATGACTTTTGTTTGAAGGACATGTGGATCTGGTCCCAATCAATTAATNCCCTAATACTAAAAAAGTATATGTCTAGGAGAAAATAAACCCCTTTTATAGAAGTTTTTAAACTGTACTGATAATACATTGAATATTTGNTGAATATTTTTGTACCTATTCTATTGTACAAATATGGTATTTCTGTCACAAAAGGAATTATAAGTTTAGATGTTATTATTAGCCTTATTAGCCCAATAAGCATTATACCTATTCACCAGCAGATTTCATAATCCCTCCTAATCATCTGCTGATATAATTGTACAGATATCTTAGTAAGCTACACAGAAGATTGCCAGCAATGTTGTACAGACAGACAGATGATCGGCTAATAACTCATAGCTTTAGACTGGCACCAGTGCAATATTAAACCCAAGGAATAGTCTCTGAATGCTGCATTTCCCCACTCAAAAAGACAACATATGAATCAGAGTACAGCTATTCAGTAGGCTATACTAAATACAGCATTTTATGGGGAAACACTTTCACATGCAAAAGCTGTGACAAAAAAATGTGACTTAATAAGGTACGACTTTGCGAACAATTGAATCGAACCCATGGAAACTAAAATTAATAGGTACACTGTCATTTGGGAGCTAACAAACTTCTAGTATGGGAAATGGGGCCGGGGTAATTTTCCCTCCAGACATTAGACTTCTTGACATTAGACTGATTATTATCTTGTTTACAAATTGGCACACCTGGTAAAATGCCCAGATGCCAACATATATGCCAACCTTCACCTAATAATAATGGATTAGCCATGTGAAATACCAACACTGCCCCCCATCCCCCCATGTTAGTAACATCTGGCACACACATGCGCAGATGTTACTATTTTGGAGAAGCAATCAGCTCCCACTATCGGATGGATCTCAGGATCCATTCCATTGTTACTATGATATTATCATTATTATATTCATGTATGTTGAGTGTTGAACCAAGGCTATGACAGGTTCTCTGATCACATATTGAACATGTCTTTCTTAATGCCTGCCTGCTGTTGACTTCCATCCTTTGGCCTTCACATTTTTCAAGTCTGTTGATACAATAAATTGTGACAAGCCAAATCCCCACAGCCCCTCTCTGACCCCTACACCCTTTGATGATGTCATGGCAGGGAGCAGGAGCATGGAGGAATGCAGGCTTTCAACAAAGCATGATCAAAGGCAGCGATAAAGACATTGGTTGGACACTGCTGAAGATTCAACAGCAGGTGATTGATACACCTTGGTCCATCAAGCAGCCGTAGTCCTTCACACATGCAGACCTATTCAAAAGTCTTTTTAAGTGCAAGGTGTCTACCATAAAAATGCTGATAGAAGAATTTGTTCCAATCAATGATCAAAATAAAATTGGTTCTTCTGGTTTTCACATCTCATTGGTTGCTATGTGCAACATCTCGTCCAATGGCTCTGTATGCAGCTCTGAAATCAGAGGATTGTTACATTCTGGCACAAGGATCTTACCCTGTCTCCACGGGCAGGGGCGTCTGGTTTCCTGTGAAGGCATGCAAATTAGCCATGTAGGAAGGTGGCCCACAGCATTAGAAGGTGCATGCTCCCCAATACTCATTAAATTGTGTCCTGGATGTTGCCTGGATAATCAGTGATCAGCAGCTCCCTTAAATGAACCAGCAAATGGGCCTCGAGAGGAGGGGAGGGGTAATCTTTACCCGGGTGCGGGAGCTGCCGGGGACCTATAATTTATTGAGATTGATGGGTTGTTTACAATGTATCCTGCTTGAACACATCCTCCCCTTGAGCCCGTGCGGCTGTATTGGGGTCCCTGAATTTCTCATGTCGGCCCTGACAAGCACTGTTTTACACATTGTTGGTTATAGCGTTAGGTTCTCCTTCCGCTTTCCTGCTTTGTTCACTTGTGTGTGTGTTTATAAACGTGCTGTATACTGTTTCCTTTGGNCTTCCATCAGTTTTCCCTTTCTCCTACTGTCCTAGCATTCACCCTTTTTCTACCNTTCATTCCCATTCCTCCATGTACACCTGCCTATTTTCTGTCTGGTGTGTGTTCAGTGATCATTTGTCCTCTTGCGTTTGAGATCTTGCTTTCCTCTTTAGTGCATGTCATCTCTATGTGGGTTTCTTCTGGTTAACCCAGCATGTTTTCTGCCATTGTGCTATCTCTGGGTGTTTGTGCTCCTAGCTGGAACTGGTGTCTGGGGCCGTGACCTGGTGGTACTTCATTTAAGCCATTAGGCAGAAGACTAAAACCACGCAGATGTAACGTGAAGATACTAAAGTTCCTCCAGGTAAGCGCTGTGCAGCCGATAGCGGTTCTGTCTCATCTCCAAATCCCTAATTCCTTGGAATCAAGAATATACAGTTCTGTACTGGAAACCCAGAGGATGCAGTTCTGTCCTGAATATCCAGACGATACAGTTCTGTCCTGGGAATCCAGAGGATACAGTTCTGTCCTGAATATCCAGACGATACAGTTCTGTCCTGGGAATCCAGAGGATACAGTTCTGTCCTGGGAATCCAGAGGATACAGTTCTGTCCTGGATATCCAGAAGATACAGTTCTGTCCTGGACATCCAGAAGATACAGTTTTGTCCTGGATATCCAGAAGATACAGTTCTGTCCTGGACATCCAGAAGATACAGTTCTGTCCTGGACATCCAGAAGATACAGTTCTGTCCTGGATATCCAGAGGATACAGTTCTGTCCTGGATATCCAGAGGATACAGTTTGTTCTGTCCTGGGAATCCAGAGGATACAGTTCTGTCCTGGGAATCCAGAGCATACAGTTCTGTCCTGAATATCCAGACGATACAGTTCTGTCCTGGGAATCCAGAGGATACAGTTCTGTCCTGGATATCCAGAGGATGCACTTCTGTTCTGGAAATCCAGAGAATGCACTTCTGTCCTGGCAATGTAACTGTCACACATAGAAATCTGGATCATTTTTTCTGATCTAAATTCAAGTTATTAACCATGGATAATGTTTGTCAAAGCAAATGCAAATGGTGCTAGAGGGAAAAACATAATAGTTTGCATACAGAATTGAGTATGATATACATTATATTATAGNGTCGTAAGTAACAAATGAGATACCTTCAGTTCATGAGTGAGGCTGTTACAATCTTTGGACATTTTGTCTGCAGAATACAGTCAGTATTTACAAACAGCCATCAAAAAATGGAAATCTGGGATAAAGTCAAATGGTCTGTAACAGAACCTGCTGGAGCCGTAGAGAGGAAATCATCAACAGCTCATTCAACTTTAGGGTTTTCTGAGGGAGGAAGAAATAACATAGTAACATCAGTGAACAAAGTGGAGTCATAATATCATTTTAACAACATATAACTGCTTTTAAGAAAGCACAGTTTGTTATTTAAAGCAGCTGTTGTCACTATCCGTATTCCTTATCTGAAAGTGAGAACACTGACAATTTATTGTTCATGATTCTATTTTGAAGCATTGCGGAAGACATCTATAAAAGATGAATGTCAGACTGGTGGTTGCAGACAGACATATCTCTCAGTATACCACCATACATTTCTCAGGACCCTGTTAGTGTTCTGACCCATGAATACTAAGTAGCATGACAGACCACTTAGCATACACTTAGCCATCTGCATAACACTTTCAGAGGCAGTTTTAAGGATAAACACATACACACGACTCACTAATAATCTTAGACAGTCCCAACTACTCCCCTGGTTGGAATTTGCGATATGGTACCACCAAATATTTTACTGCTACCAGAGGCAATTTACCAACCTTGTAATTGACACCACAATTGCTTATGCACATGCACTGTACTTACAGGAAGGTAAAGCCTTTAATGAAGTCTTATTAAAGGAAGTTATTTATAACAAGTATAGACTATTCATTTGTGTTGATATTTAATACAGTACAATATCAGTATTTTTATGAAGCGCAAACATTTGCTGGTCAAGGTAATGTATCTAAAGGCATCTGCCAATCCGAGCCCTCTACATTCAGTTTACGGTCCCATTGTGTGGGGCCTGTAACCGGAAGTTTCCCCAGGGAACAACTATCCCGTTTATCTGCTCCCACTAGCTAGGAGCAATAATCGCCCTAGTGTGTGGCCAGCTTAAACTTAGGTGAATAATGAATTATTGCCAGATAGTAAGAATAGTTAGTTACACAGTGAGATACAATGACTTAGGGGTGAGTGTAAAATGGCTCCTTGTCTGTCATATGAGAACTAATCCAGACCTATGGCAGTGCATGCGGGTACCACATCCCCAGGACAAATCGAGAGCTTGGCAGCAAGGCAGTATGGGGAATTAAGCAGAAAGTACCTCCGTTATGTGGGAAGTATGGAAATAGCCCAGTGAGGGTATGATAAGCACCCTCTGTACTGTCCAGACATTTGTATGGCGTGGTAGATTTGAGGCAGGGTCCTCTGATATATGATATGGTATATTCATGTGAACAAGGGGAGTGTCATCTTGGTGCCTAAACCAAAAGCTATATGCTCAGCAACATGATACGTCTGGACCAGATCCATGATTGAAGTTCTTTGGTTGCTTTGTAATCATAAACAGAAAATAAATAAATAAATGTACAATAAGCTTATTTTCAGGGAAGGGGGGTTATGTAATCCCTTGTAGATGTGAGACACAAGCTTATATATACTTTAGTTAAAGTGTACCATACCACCACATATGCAGCACAGAGATTAACAGTGGTATGTGATATCTGTAATAGTGGAAAAGATCTGCTGGGATAAGTAGGAGATCTAGACCAAGGGTATTTGGCCCTTGTCTGGTGGTACATGGGTCAACTGGATAAGCATATATGGCAGAGGGCACATTTTCTTAGAATTGAAAATTTAGAAAATAAACCTCACTGTAAAATATGTAAAGAAAATATATATTTTATGCTTTCTATCTGCATGTTATGCAAGGTGTTTCTTNAACTGATTCCATACCAGACTGTGACATTCCTTTGCTACTGGACTGAGTCTTCAGCGAGGCACAGGATTGTATCTAGACTTCCACAGAGTGGACGTTCTCCATCCACTTGCATCAGAAAACATAGAAAACATATGCTTTTATGTACTGCATATGATCTGTGAGCTGCGACCAGTAAAACATTGACCTTTCTGTGAAATANTGTTATTGCTGTAATGTGAAACCAAACAGCACTCACTGATAAATATTGTTGTGAAGTTAAAACTCTTGATCAGGGTCCTGTCCATCCTATGTCTCATACACCCTTAAAGTACAGTATCCTGGACTGCTTCCTCCTGCTAGTTCATGTTTCTTGCCATTGTTAGTATTNTGTAATGTGTATGTGTCTTTATATTTATTATCTCATGTCTTTTATGCTGGCTTACATACATAAGATGACACCAGCACCACACACTGAAATCTGTAATACAGTAAATAGCAATGGCTGATAACTACCAGACCTGTACATTACTCACTGCAGAAATAATAGCAATGATCACTTGCTCCACTGTTTACATTCCGGGTAATTAATTTCATTAAGTGTTGAAGAAGAGCAAGTGAAATCAAACAGGCGGGATGAAAGCTGCAACATACCAAAAGCAACAAAAGAGGCCGGAGGGCAGTCTAGGGTCAAATGGCATAAGGGCAGAAAGACGTTGTACGATAAGGANCGTTTACTGGGATAAGTGTGGCGTGCAATATAGATAGGGAGTTGGTTAGGTTTATTGTTAATTGTAAAAGTTAAGGGGTATTGGTGTCTTTGTAAAAATGGGTGTTAGAGGGTTAGTTTATATAGAGGCTAAGAAAATGATATATATAAAGTGAGTGCTTGATCTTGAGTCCTATCTTTAAATGAATGGGCTTTTTTGGAGATGTTGTTGGGTTTGGTTGTGTGCGGAAAGATTTTCTGCTCAGTGTTAACATTATTCTTTACAGCATGGATTCAATGACCAGTGTATGGCACAAAGACAAGCCTGCATAGGCAAATTATATAGGCTGATTTTAGTTATGTTACTCATGATGCCATAGCAAGCTTGCCGACTGTCCCGGAATTTTGCAGAGACTCACAAATCTCCTGATACCTGTACTAAGGTATATCACTGCCTCAGACCCAGTAGTTATTACACATGGGTGGGACTTAATGATGGAAACCCAGCCACCCCGCCATAGTAAAGTGCACTTTTATCATTCACGGAGTGGGGCTTTGGACATGGTTTTCATAAATAACACCATTCTTCCCAACCCCATGCTGCAGTCGTTTTGTTTTTTTTCCCAGGAGGGAGAAACCAAATGTTGGCAACTCCAAAGTGCTATTTCTTTGCCACCTTAATGTTGTTAGGGATGAAAAGCTGTGACTTCTTTCTGGCATACATATTTTCATGTCTTTATTTAGTCATGCTTGGAATGGATAAAGATGGTAGAAATATGGTATAAAATAGATGATATAAGGTGATTGCTATGGCCCTGATGCGAGATATCCACAGTGCACAATTACCTGTTTTTATACAGAAATAGTAACAAATACTTACATGGCAGAATTTTCTCTATACGGCTTCTTTAGTAAGTCTACGGTGTAAATTATTTCCCTTAAAAGCAATGCACATAGAGAACAAAAGATTTGTTTTCAATATTTATTGAGAGGCGCTTTGGACATCAATCTGGGATATATGACCTCAATCTGGAGTCTTTATCAAAGGCCAGCTGATAATAGGCAACACGTGGGCTTGGCAATATGAAGGTGTCTTTGAGAAGAAACAGCCGCTATTTGCAGTAGCTACAGTTGCTAGTGTAAAAATAATTAATAAGATTTAAGTGTAAACGTCACTTTACTATTTTAGCACAAGTCTACAAATCTGACAATAATAAAGTNCAATAATCCNAGTATAGTTATTGTATGTGGACACTGCTGTGATTTCTAACACAGTTTATTATTTTCAATACAAGTTTGCCTTCTACAACAATACATTTAATTTACAGAACATTGATGCTTTTTTATTATAAACTACTACACTTGCTTATAATATTGCATTGCATTATTAACATTTTGAAACACACGCTCACTTCGTTATTGTCTAAATAAACCTTAGTTATCGTGTCTGGTGAAAGGTCATTATCAGGGGTGTACAGCCGGAAGTTTTGGTCTTTGTCAGGAAAGTGAGAAGGGCCTCTTGCAGATACCCACCTTAGCTCCTAGCTCTCCAGCAGTAGGTAGGAGACGAGAGCGATGCCAGGCCGCGCATTGCAGTAGTATGTAGCAGTATGAACCTTTTAAATGCAAGTCTTCTCTCTGCATCAGCTCTACACCTATATGTGACATCATGTCATCACATAGGGGAAGAGGGTCAAATTAAGAACAAAAAAAGGCTATATGTTAACAATCACATACGTCATCAAGTGATGGGAATTTCATAGTGCAGTAAAGAGATTTATAGTGACTCCTATACAATGAAGTTAATAAATCCATATAAAGAGCATCCTAGTGACCCTATACAGAGAGCATCACAGGAAACACCATAAAGACACAATTTTAGGGACTACTACCCATTAATTTCAACACTCTAATTCTCTTCATATGAATGATGACATGTGAGTGGCATTTACAGGCCATTGGACTACTGGGAAATCCTTTGGATGTCCTATTCTTGCTTTTTCTTTGTGATTGGTTTGACCTTATGCTTGTAATTTATGTGGCATTATCCTTCCTTTTATTCTCCTTGTTTACCTTTAACCTTAAACTGTTTCTTCTACTTTCACAAGTAGGTAATATATATTCTATCCGCAATATTTATGACTTGTTGCAATATTTGGGTCTTTTCACGATTTCATGATCGNTACAATTTTCATTAATATATAAAATAACCCTGATAAGTGTGGAGAAGCATGTCTTATGTCTTATGTCTTACTTCTTACGTCTTTCCTTTGTTTAGTGAAGTCTCGAAACTAAAAGAAATTATCTTAGAGACAATAACTAAATAGTAAATATCTTTAGTAATATCAGTACATATTACATCCCCGTTGTANACACAGTTCCGGACATAGTTCTGGGCGTACTCAGTGCAATGTGAAAGTCAATTTACAAATACTGCATGTGAATCAGCTGTCTCTATGTCGCTATGAGGTTTGGATTTTGCCCTCTGTCTCTTAAAAGATCAAAACGGTTTTGGAAGGAAAAAGATGTAATGGAAAACAGACTGCCATATATCTTGGTTACGTGGTCATCCATAGCCCTGACTGCGAGTTAGCATTAGTGGACTTGATGGGAACTGCAGGCAAACCCAAATCAGTGATGCATATGGATGAAAAGGGGAGGAAGGAGGGTCTGACCTATAGTTAATTGGATGACCTCAGAGTACCACCCAGTTAAATACAAGCTCCTAAAACTACAAACACAGACNAATATGAGATAAAATACAATGATGCATACCATGGTTGTATAGTAAATAAAATAAAGTAGTAATATAGACTTATATTACTATTAGATATGATGTCATACCATACGCTGAGCTATTGACCTAAATTTTACATACTGGAGAATGTGAGCTGGAATCTGATAGGTTGCTATGGGCAACATCCCCACTTTTCAATCTCCCTGCAATCTCCCAGCTCCCTGTCAATTTAGGCCATTGTGTAACTATAATTATTTCACAGTTCTCCCAAGGGTTCAGGAAGAGATTTGTCATTGAAGGTACTGGTAGGATGTATCATTGAAGGTGACTACTTATGGCAGGATATATCATATACCATCGTAAAAAGGTAACTTACCCACTGACTATGTGATATGCACGTTCTTTTTCTCTTGAACAAGCACATATTACACCAAACAAAGTGTTTGTGTATAAACCCTGCAGGCAATGGGAGCTCAAATGTGCTGGAAGAAACAGGGAGGAGATCATCTCTAAAAAGATGTGTCATATGTCCTGTCAATAGACAGACTCACTCATCAGGCATGAACATAGCTTTAATTGACTCGAAAGGAGACATCTGTTTTAATGCATTTTTAATTNCACTTTGTTATATCTGCCATGTGTCCTGTACAGTCTCTGGGATGTTGATATTACACTTTACATTGACAAATTGATACTTAAACTGACACTATACATTGATGATAGCTCTTCAAATGTATTTCTCCGCCTATTGTTAGAAGGTACAAACTGAAAAGTGCATAATGTGTTTTTATTAGCCACATTTAGCCTGACCAAGACAAAAACACAAATATGTCTGCATTCTATGTTTGGGGAAATGCTATGCACACACTGAGCGGTGTAACAGTGGTGCATAGGTGTGTTTTTATGAACAGGTCCCAATGGGCTTTTAACTGTACTGAAAATATATATTTTTTTATATAATGAAAACTAATTTCAAATACAATATAATTATGCAAATTAATATAACTAAAGAATTATATATATATATATATATATATATATATATATATATATATATATATATATATATATATATATATATTTATTTTATTTTTTTTAATGTACCAAAAGTCCTTTAAAAAGTGGGAGGCACATATAGAAACCGTTGTTCCTACACCGTCCACCTGATTTGGATGATAAATACCCTATATATACCATTAAGTATAATCATNAGTAATACAGGTTTGCCAACTTTTGGTTTCTCACTCTTGGGTTGGGCAATGGAGTGAATTATGTAAATAAAGCCCCACCTTCTGGACAGCAAACATATAGCGCTTGCTATATATGGGCGGCGCTTGATGTCATAAAGCCCCATCCACCATTGTAT
>JABWIB010005126.1:6835-29550 GCA_016617825.1 Platyplectrum ornatum
TGTGGCTGCCTGGGGATAGTGCAACTGGTCTAACTGGTCTATTTCCTATACTTTGCAGATCGTTTGCAATAGTTGTATGAAGTGTTCCCTGGCCTGGAAACTTTTATATTGGACAATGTGGACTTTTGTGCACTTTTTATTGACAGTCAAAACACTGAAATAACTTACATTATCATTGTTACCAGCTACCGAGTTCTGTGGGACTGTATAATATTATTTAAAAAAATTTTGATAATGCTAGGTAAATGAAAACAGTCCATCACCATATTCATTTTATGGGTTAAAGTTATTTATGGTATTGAAAAAAAAAATGAAAAAAGTATGAAATGTAATGTCAGTGCTGTAAAGGAAACTCACTTTAACCAAACAGGTCATTTATTATATTTAGGTTGACCAAAAAAGCAAATACATTACATTCATTTTACATTGTTCCCTCATTGTTTCCACAAAGGGTTTAAAAAAAAAAAAAAAGAATTCCATCAAGATGTAAGACGCTAAACTGCCCTGGTTGTGAATGCTTGCGCATTGCGATTTTTTGCACACTATTCACAGTTGCGTTTTTTGGCCAAAAAAACGCAGCTTTGGATTATACACAATGCACGCGTACGCAAGCGCAGCAATTTAGGATCAGCTCCAGATTGTGTCTACTTAGGCACATCCTACCTCTTATGAATAAAGCTCTCTATATGCAAACATTCAGGTCTACATTGCTGTAATTGCACTTGCAATTTATCTTGGCATACTGTAGAAAAGGACACAGAGAAACGCTATACCTCGAAGATCTACCTTGTGGAGGAGTAGTATGACACTAAAGTCTTAAGGGTTGCTTGATACATTCACAACATGTTTTCAAAGTATAACGATAAGTACACACTGCCGTGACATGGTCAATAAGGTGATTAATGTTATCTTATTGGGAAATTAACATGTTCATGCACACTTCTTTGTATAAGTAGNGAGAGGTTCCCAAAATTGATCTATGCATCTAAGCTGTCTCACCTATGTCAAATAACTCCCTTTCGGCTTACCTGATGAGTATTGGTCCTGAAATGCTTCAGGCCTAGGATTGATCTTTTAGTGTGTCAGTGGGGAGGGAGATACATTTGAACTCTTTTCTGAGAAGCAACTTTAAAATGTATAGCTGAAATCAGTAGTTAATGTAGTTAATTCCAGAGAATTAAANAGATTAAGATTTAGAGGGATATTGGAGGTTGACTTGAATTTCCATTCTGAAGGCTACAACACCATACTGTGTGCTGCAGTCACTCTGGATGAGACACTTTTTAGCATGGTTTTAGCATGGTTGGACCTAAAATGGTTGTTCCTAGATTGTACAGTATGCACAAAACACATCTAATACCTCCTAAATCTCCTCTTCATACAGCTATACTGCACGTGTAGTTGTATTTGTTCTGTGGTGAGTTTTGTTTTCTGCCTTTTGTACTATTGAGGCTATTGTTCTTTTTTTCTGTTAACCTAATTTTTTTACTAAACACACTAATGCAACATTTATTGTCATGAGGTCTTGCTTCATCTGTCTAATTCTGGCCATNCACCAGTGAAATCCATCGCAGGATCTCATTGGTGTACATCCGATGCACATCAAAACCGGGTGCCATGTGCCGGAATCTTGCTTGCAACAGGGAAGATTCAGCGATGCGAATTAATTGTCCCAAAATAAAGGCAAATGATNAACTTTTCTGATCTATTCATGTCATTTTATTGTTAGAGATTCAGATGTTTTCCATTTACAGCAAGTTCAAAATGACAGAAGATTGCACAGAAAGGGGAAATTAATGAACAGAGCATAACAAAAAGCTTTTTGGGAAACAAGTTTATTAGTAATGCTGCGGAACATAAGATGAAAAAAAGAATTAAAAATTCAGGGTCTTATTTGTACAACATCCAACGTAGAAAGAAGCTATCAGGAATATAGGTTGCAATTTTCAATACAATTAAGACATGTCCACTTTTTTAATATATTTGTAAAATAGACTTTTTTTTGTTTTTTTTTAATCTATTACATACAGGAGTATAACTTGTTGTAGTCCACATGCAGAAACAAGCAACAGCTGATTTTAAATGTTTCTATTCTTATATATCACCTATATGTTATGTTGTATGATAATAATGGATTTACAGGTAATCTGTATTTGTCAGTGATACATGTTAGTGAATACAGCCCATAAAGGTTACAGACTTCGCCCCCTAAAATCAAGTTATCCCAAGTTATCAAATCATCTGGCCTGTACTGGATTGCGAAGTCATCGAGCATTGACATGATCTTGGCTGATCCTGGGTGTTCCTTTTGTGCCGGTTTTACAATATTGTCCTTAAAACGTAGTGAAATAAAGTGGGACTCTGTGCTACAAAAGTACTAAAATGCATGAAAAGGCAGCAATGAGAATCAGTGTTTGGTAAATTGTGGTTTTTTTATGTTCCTTATTAGTTGGAAAGCTTCTTGAGGGGGAAATGAGAAATAAATCTGTTCACATAAATAAAAGGTAAAAGATCTAAGAGGACTATGTTTACATTCTTCCTCAAAACATCATTGCTGTGTGTGTTTCCATTCAATATTGTCATGAACAAGGCAGGTTTATAAGTGACAGCAGTCATCACCTTTCTGAAGTCTTTTCATATTAGAGTTCAAGTTTAGGCGTAATAGGAACATTCATAGCTCATAGTGTTTTAGTGCATTAGCTATTCTGCCTAGACACTCGGATGGATGTGAACGAAGGAAATGGCTGTGCACTAGCGTGTTCCTTTTGGGTCTTCATCAAATGAGTGCACTAGGCATCTAGGCACCTATGTGTCTGGCTTAGAGCCACAAGCATTGCAGCAGGTAGATGGGGCTTCTAAGTCAAACATCCACATCGATAAAAATGAAACATAAACACAGGCTTTTCAATACAGTTATGTGCAGAAAGTACAGATCATGCATCTCTAAGATTCAGCTTCAAGCATACCGACCCAGTACAATAATACAATGCAGCGGATACAATGTGCAGTTCTTTCAGATTCAGCACAGAAATTGATGGGGACTTGGGGCTGAAGAAAGAAAGGTTCTAAAACAAATATTGCACTAGCACAAACTACAAATACCATGAAAGGACAACCGTTACATTATTAAACACAGATCTCAAACATTCTAACTCTATCTTAAGCATTCAGCTAAATACTTCCATTCTTCATGATTTGACATTGTGTCCCAATGATTTAAAAATAAATCTCATCTTTTGGTTTGTTAGTTCTCACTCTACAGGTCCAAACACAATAATATATAAGGGCTAGTCTGGGAATTCCTAGCACATGGCGCTACTTCTCTTTTATGGCTATAATAGTACATAACCAAAAAATAAGTTATAGACAATTGTTAGCCAGTGTTTGGAGTAGATCTACATTTGTGGTCACCCCCTGTATATTTTTCCTCATAAATTTGTTCACTTGAATTTTTTATTTTATAAAACGGGAATGAATTTATAGAGATTATTTTCTTATTTGCTAACGCCACTGAAGAGGCAATATTTTCTATGTGCAAAACTGCAAGGATTTAAAACAGATTTCTAGAGTGCAAAACTTGGATAAATATTTCACTAAAGCCTATTACTTTTCTACAATTCTGCAAACAATTTTGATCTATTACATATACATATATATTTGACTTTTTGAGTGACATTAGTAAAGCACATTTATCAATCTATAAAATTGTATCCCCAACAGAAAGGCTCTCCATGGCCCCCAGTACTTTAATGAATACTTTGTGCTATTGTATGATAAACCACGACTAAATAAAACTATCTACAAAATAATATAAACACTATACTGTTAGACTCATAAATTAATGACACATAGCTTAGATTTGACACTAAAAATAAATATATAAATTAGACAGCAAATATATAATTGTTTTGTTCAGCAATAAGAGCGTGTTTTTTTGTAAGGCAACTTGCTCCCTACAGCAGTCAACAAAAACTACAATGTAAACAAAGATATTTATGTACAAAAGAAAAGTTTTATGTAGCAGCCATGGGGTTAAAATAAATATCTGATGAATGTATAATGCATGGGATGACATGCACATTCTATCCATTCACTGTTCTATTTACCTTTCCGAAAATTAGAGGGATATGGTTTTGCTGCTATTCCAATAAGCCTATATGAGAAAGAAAGAGAGGTGCCTGCAAGATACACGTACCAGCACTAGTGGTAAACAGTTTGATCCTTTATATTCTAAAAGCTGATTATTATGGTACACTGGAAACTTTCTGCACCATTTGTCCACGTTATCCAACTGATATTACTGTTCATATAAGTTGTTTTACGTTTTGTGGAGCAGTACACCCATTGTTTTCATCCATAACCATAAACCTCCATTATTTTCTACATTTCCATACTGCTTCTTCTAAATGTCCATATTGCCACTTCTAAATTTCCACATAGACTACTATATAAGATAAAAACAAAATTAATATGTGCAAATTTTAAATGACTTTTATAACTTTAGTCAACTGTTTTGTTCATAAAACATCTAAAGCACAATTAATGCCATGGTCAGTGGTACTGTTGAGAATATATTATCTTGTTATTATTTAAGGAATAAATGTATTACTGATTTTTCTTAAAGAAGCTGATTCAGAATGTTCATATTACTACAAGCTTTTGTCTCACCTCTCCGACTAACCACTTAGTGCAATACTAACACAACAGATGATCAAATCAAGCATGTTGATACTCCCTAAAATGAATTCAGGTTGGCTTGAATAATCTTAAACTAGTTATTCCTAGAAACATAGTTTAGCATTGGATTTGTGGTAAATATATAGACTAGCTGGATCTATTCCTTTACCATGTCAAACACCTTTATATTTTTATCCTGAAGAGAGAATTCACAATAATCTCCCAGCAGACATGTCACCTTCCATCTCTTTTATCCCTAAATACTTTTGGTTTATTTTACGGCAAGAAATATATTTTGTTGTTAGTTTAAGTAGTTTTCACCCTTGAAATGTCCTGTGAAGTACATATGCAAAATTCAAGTTAGCTAGTTAAATAATAATATAATCTATTAGAGCTGCATGGTCTTAGATACCCTCTGCTACTGACTTATGGCAAATGATTTATAGCAATTTCAGAGAGAGCATTAATTAATATTCCTATAACACATCACTGCTGTTTTTTTCATCTATAATGACATCCAAACGCATGTTGCTAATAATAAGCATTACATGAATATGTGACAGATTTGTTCGGTAGACTGATGTTATGATATTTTTATAAGCAAAAAAATTGTGTATCAAAAATGCATAAAGATGCCCAACGTTGGTACAGTTCTGTTAAGCATATCCTTCCTAAACAGCCAATCTAAGGCTGGGTATACAGCTGACAGTATATAGCATGGCTCAACATAGTAAAGAACTGGGCTGCAGCTGGACAATTACCTAACACAAAGTACACTTGTAGATGTTAATGATAGAATTGTTGCTTAGAACTCTATTTTGCATGCTGGGAAGGATTCGTCTTGCATTACTACAGTACTGCTGCTAGCCAACACCATAATATTAAGCTCTTGCTGCTTCTCGTGGGTCTGCTGGTACCATTCACGTGTCACCTCTGTGTCGTGAGTTGGTATCAATGTCACCTGGGAAAAAAGAAACAGAGTATAGCATNAAATTAATAATATGTTCTATTCTGTACTGTATAATAAAAATGGCATTTTTACAATTTAGTTGATAATTGGTGAAACTAAATATTGTTTGATTAAATGTACTAGACTCTAGAAAAGCACCTGACATTTCCAAACACATATGGACAATGCCACGTNTCTAGTAGTATCTCGATTCAGATGTCGGTGCTGCAGCAGGTGGAAAGCAAAGATTGATTATGCCGAGTAGGAGATGGAAAAGTATTTTCATTGGACAGTGAGGGTGTGTTAAGCACCCTCTGCTGTATTCAGACTTTCCAATCAACTCCATTTCTAGACCCACAGTTATAATCTTACAGGATTTTCTGTATCTGGTTATTTGCTTTTACTTTATTATTCATTTAATATAAATATTTAATATTATTATTAATATTTATTATTATTAGTTNTTATGTATTGTCTTATTTATACCACCTGTTATTTAAATGGAAACAATGGGAACGATCTTTTNTTTTATTTTTTTTTAATCAACCAGATGCTTGACCAATCTGCGGGAATGATGTGCCAATCCTATATGAATAAAAATTGAATCTAAGACTTTTACAGATTAATAGTTATTGTGTTNGTAAATAGCATATTCTCATGCTGAAAATAAATATTAACAAGTAATGAACTGCCATAACTTACTTGCAGGTTCTCTCCCCACTGGGACTTTCCTTCCAATAGAGCATCCAGAACAGCTCGGTTAGGTTCCCCGTTGGCTGCATCATTACCACTGACAACATAATACCCAGCTCGAACTCTCTTAAAGAACTCCATATCAGTATTTTTGCCATTGCAATGATTAGGGATATATGCCAAATCCACATACACAGGTGGACCAGGAGGGGTGATAGAGCTTGATTTAGAGCTGCTTGTACCTAAGAGGAGAACATTTAGATGACAATAATCAAAAATATGATCATTTTAATATAAGGTATGAAAACCTTATCTGAGGTTATCTGACTAAAATTACCAGGTAAAATCCAGCAAAGGTTCTGGCCAAGTATTTCCAAACTTATTTTTTCAATATTTTTCTGTTCCCTTTAAACAATGAAGATAATAGGTACAGGTACAGTTTGTAATCTAATGATCAATTGAATAAGATTTTAATTTTAATGCCTAGTGTTGTTATATATAGGTGAAACCAACTTAAATCCTAAAATCCTCCTGAGCAATGTGAACGAAGGCTTTTTTGAAAGTAGAAGTATGTTTACATAGAGAAAAGAAAATAGTTTTTCACAAAGTAAGAAACTTGTGTTTGGTATTTCCTCCATAGAATTAATAAACATTTTTTGTATACTTCAAATTACAATATTATTGTGTTTAAATAATAATATATCTACTTTTTATAGCTTAATACAAAAAGTTAAAAACATCTTAAACAATAATCTTGGCCACTGCTCTGATCAAAGCTGGCCTCATCAACAAGGCCTAACATTTATATCAGTGGTCGAAGTGGAAATTTAGAAGTGGGGGTATGGACATTCAGAAGTGGGGGTATGAAAACATAGGAAATAATGGAAGTCAATGGAGATTTGAAATGTTTTCATTACATCAGTGGGAGAAGTGCCGGTATGTCATACCCCCGTATACCCCCCCACTTCGAGCCCTGATTTATATACCGTCCATATGAAAAAACGGGGATGATACCAAACCAAGGATTATACATAAGGGCTTTACCAAACCCTTATTGTACATACATCCCATCTAGGATACCTAACATACGTAACTTATACTTCCGCACATCTTCCCCATTGAATGGGGCATTCGGAAGTCTAGAACTGTAGGATTCAGTTCTGTAATGAAATACCATGTACACATACAAAATGGGCTAGTTTTCCTTCACTGTGAGTTTCGCAGTAGTCTAAATCAGGTCCCTAATTACTAATTATGTTATTGAGAAAAAAGTTGCAGAATTCTTTTTATAGTATAGAGTGTTTAATAAATATTATAATGATTGTTACCTGTGGCTTTGACGCCATTTACCATCTTGCCAGGATTACTGCTTCTAGAAGCATCTTCTTTGTCTTCTCCCCTTGTAGAATGTGTTTGCAGTGGACTTCTTAGCTTTTGGGATTTCTCTGTTGCTTCTTTCCTCAACGCTGTATTTTTTCCAGATTTTTCTGTTGCCTCCCGAGATGTCTGTTTTGATAGTGTTGGGGAATATTTACTTTTAGGTTCTAGTTTCCTAGCTGGTGATGTTGATTTTGGTTTANTTAAAGGCTTCCTGACAACCTTTTTTTCCTTTAGATCTTTTTTGTGCATCTTGTCTGATTTACCGAGATTTAACTCATTAACTAACATTTCAGGATCTACCATACAGACATCAGGATGAGGAGGGTGAGGATAGGGATCCATCATTGGTGTAGGATGTGGATCATGACCATGCCTTGTGCTACTATGGTGAGAGTTTCCCATTGCTTTGTCTACAGGAAGAAAGTCTGCTTCTTCATCAGAGTCCATTGCAGCATCAGCTGTTATGGATGGACATTCCTCGGTTTCTGGGGGAACATCTGAGTCTGACTGAGAAGATGCTGACTCNCTGACAGATGTTGGGGGTGTTTCATCAACTGTGGCACCATCAGCATAATGTATTTTCACATGATGAGTCCTACCCTTAACTGATGGCTGACCATCATCTTGTGAAACATCACTGTCATCTGAAAGGTCAAGAGGGCTTGGGTTGATAAAGGATGGAGAGAGTTCACCCTTCCTGTGTAAATATTCAGAGGAAGACACTTTGTGTTCATACTCAGTCGATGTTCCCATACATGGCTCAATATCATGGGAAGCATCCCCGTGGTCTTCAGGTCCTCTGCTCCGTAGAGCATCAGAGAAAAAAGGCTGAAATGTGCTCTCAGGAGACATAAGAGAAAAAGGTCGTGTTCGCCTTTCTGTATCCTCTTCAGAATATGGAGAAGATTCTCTATCTGACTCTGGAGATGCCTTTTCATCCTGCTCTTCAGAAGAGTAAAANTCTTTTTCTACATACTGTGAATGTTGGAACAACTCTGGCATGGTGTTGATTTCTGTAGGACCATTTGCAGTGGATGACGCTACTTGCTGATGAGGTGAAAATGAAGGAATTGCTTCTGGGTTTGCTGTCTGTGTAAAATCTGCATGCTCCTTAATTGTTTCTTGAACTGTGTCAGTCTTTGACATACAAGACTGTCCTTTACATTCAATTCTACAAGGCAACGTGCAGTCATCCATGTCATAAGAACATGTGGATTCGTGATCCTCAGTTGCTGCTTTCTCGTCTGGTGAACAAGNTTTGACAGCATCAGCAGGAACAAGAGGAGATACATCCCACAAATTCCTGGCAGATGGTTCTGAATCAGCTGTATAACTACTAATCATTTGTGAATAAAAGCCTTCAGAAGTATCCTTCTTGACTGGAGTGCTTGCTTCAGATGATGTTTCTGACTGACTATGAGAGTCTTCTTTATGGTAGTCTGTGTGGCAATGCCCAGGAATTTTAGAATATAAGGGATCTTCCTCAGGACTTATTGGTGAAAATCTTGTTAATGATGTATCTGTTTCATACGCTCTTTCAGAAACCTGTAGGTATTCATCTTGTTCCTTTGCTGCATGTGATACACCCAAGGTTCCTAAATCTTTGGAATCTGTATAGGACAACGATTCCAAGTGATGCTTATATAAGGATAAATCTTCGGTTGTTTTTTCTCCTGTTGAAAATATACCAGATGAATACTCCAATTCAGAACCTTGAGTGCTACTTTCTGTTAAACCTGAAGATTGCTGTTCATCCTTGTCACTGAGAATACAACTCTCTAACAGTTTACCTGCATTATGGGAATCAGTAACGGATTGTGATTCTTGATATGCTGTTTGGGANGGAGATACATATTCATCCTTCGTAAAATCTATTTTTGACTTGAAAGGAGAGTATGTATACTCTGAATCACTATCATCTCTTTTATAGTCATCAGTATGGAAGCTATACTCTGCACTTACTGATGAGCAAGGCTTAGCTGTTTGCACTCCACTTAATGTTTTAATTTCAGNATGAACATTGAAATGTTCAGTGTCAATATCTTGCTGTTCAGAAAGAACACTGAAATTAGATAAATTGTTCTTCTCCTTGGTATAATCATATGTGTAGATTTCATTTGTGCTGTCAGTATCCACGGGTAAAACTGGACACTTTGTCTCCTTTTCAGATTTCTCTTTGGCTCCTTTCTCTAATTCAGAATCACTTACATTGTCTTCCCATACCTCTGTTTTCTCATAATAAGAGTACTTAGCTTGAGCAGGTCTTGATTCTTGACCTGAGCAAACATTCTCACTAACTACAGTGATGTTATTTTCCTCATCATGATGTGGTGTATGAAGAAATGTATCTCTCTCCTGGTAATCATGTTCCAGTGTAGCAGTTTGAGGTGAAAGGTCTGGGCTATGTGAGAATGCCTCACAATCATCTCCCAATTTTTCTACTTCTGTCTTCTCAGAGGATGTCTCGGAGTGTAATTTCTCTGTTTCTTCCACAGCCATCATACATGTGTTTTTAGGACTATCTAAACTGGCTGTAAACTCCTTGTGAGTTTCTGTGTATTCAAATGCAGTACTATCTCCTTTTTCTTTTGGTGATATTGGTGAAGAGAGTTCTTTTTCTGTTAAAGTATACAAATGTGATTCCTCTTCTTTTGAAGACATTTGATCTTGCAGTTCAGTTTTAGATGTTTGACTTTCTAAAGATGGTATAGCATTTTTCTCCTTTTCCAGGTAGCTAGCACTACACGGCTCAGACTCTTCTATAATGTTTCCAACTCCAGAAACAACTATCTTCTCATAAATATCAGCATACTGGAAAGATTTGTCACCTGGGTATGGTGTTGGTTCTCTTTCTTCTACAGAACTTTTTTTTGTGGGGTCACTTGTTGTTTCCTTTTCATTGGCATATAATTCAAAAGGACTGTAAGATGATTTTACATTTGTATCTAATGAACTAGGAGAAACCTTTTTTTCACGTTTTGAAAGAAGATCTTTTTTATTCTCATCCTGGTGATCTCCAAAACTAAGGTCCATGTTATCTTTACACAAGGATAAATTGTCTGTGTATAGTGTTTCAACATATTCTGGTTCTCTGTGCTCTGTAGAATAACCATAGTGTTCATATTCTTGTTTAGGCTGATCTTGATATGTATAGGTATCTGCAGAAGGTTGCTTTAAGAATGGATCACAGCTTGTTTGCATCACTGGAGATTGTTCATATTTCTCAAATGCATTTATCATTTCCTCTCCTAGTTGAAGATCACATTTCTTATCAGTGATATGGGTTCCATAGGAGGAAACAGGTAGATCATGAGCAGACTGTGAATATGGATACTCTTCTTCCTCTTCTGATTCATGCTCTTCAAAACCCTTGGATACAGGAGATTTTACCTGTACATCTTCTACACCACTATTTGGATGATAAGTAACCATTACATCATCGTCTTCTTTTTCAATTAAATCTTTAGCGGGGGGTGATGTTGTTACATAGGGCAGTTTGTTTACCAATTCTGTTTCTTCTGAAGGATATATCGTTTCTAGCTGAGACATAGGCTTCTCTCCTTCAGACACTTGTAGGGGCTCCTTTAAGTATTCAGCTTCTCGCTCTTCTTGAAAATGTGCATATTCTGGACATAAGATGTCAGCTTTATCAGAAATTGATTGGCTGGATACATGAACATTTAAGGCAGTGTTTTCTTCCCAGTCTAGTGTATCATCGAGAAACGTGCTCTCTCCCTCTTCAGTATACCGTAGCTTGCTTTCTTTTGGAAGATATTTGAATTCTTCTTGTTTTTCCTCTGTAAACCACACCTTTTTCTCAGAGGCTAACTGTTTCATGTAAATATTTTCAGTTTCAAATGAGGTTTCATCATTATCTGGAAGCGAATCCGTTTTAGATGTTTCTGAGTGGCCTTTATTTTCCAAAGTGCTCTGAACAATATCTGGTGATTTTATATAGTCAAGAGAAAATTTTGTTTGTAGATCTTCCTTTGGTGCTTCTTGTAAAGGACTAGTTTGGTACTTTTCTCCAGCACTTATTTCCTCTGTTATCTTTTCTTTAAATGGGCTATGATCTGCAAAGGAAAAGGACTCTGAGTCATCAGGGCTTGAAGAAGAAATTATTAAAGATTTTTCTTCTGTTTGCCGAGCTGGTCCATCAGAGTGAAAGGAATGTGTCTTCGCCACTGATGAGTCTTCTGAATAGACTTCCGCAAATATTTCTTTATCAGTGCTAGGTTCTGTTGTAAGAAAAGATTCAGTCTGATCTTTAAACTGTGTATCAACAGGCTCTACATGTTTTTGATCTTCACTAAAGCTTTCGTCTGCGGACAACAAAAATTCCACATATCCTGGTGACATTTCATCGGATGTAAATTTAGTGTCTTTCTTCTGACTCTGATCTTTCAGTTGAAAAGAATGTTCATTATCTAAATATGTTTCTTTTGTGGGGCTTCCTTGATATGTTTCATTTACAATTGGACTTTGTTCTATCAAAGACATTTGTAACGATGTATCATCCTCTCTTCCTTGTTCTGTATATGAAAGTGACTTTGCATCTCCAAGGAAAATGTCTTGGCTAGAGCTCTCTGATGACCTTTCTTCATTTACAGGACTCTGTCCAGCACTATCGACATATTCAGCATACTCTGCTGGCAATTGTGTAGGTGGTATTGATTGCAATGGGTCAATTTCAGCTTCTTTGTATTCTGACTTAAGGGATGATATAAAATCGTCATGAGATACTTCCTTAGTTGAAAGTAAATCTTCAAACTGCATATAAGGTTCAGAACTACTTAATAGCCCTGTGTTAGAAACATTACCCTCAAAATTGTCTGCGGTCATATCAAAATGTTTCTCTAGTATATGTTCTTCCATAATTTCTTTGGTTACTTCTAATGATTCTGTAACATTTTCCTTATTACATGAATACGTTGCTGCTGTTACTGAAAAGCTTTCGACTTCGGCCACCTGCGCTACAGTTTCAGAAGGCACTTCTTTTAGTGTTGTAGGTTTATACTGCTGCTCTGTATTCTCATCAGATGGCCCATATTCAGTCAGTGTTTTACTTTTAATTTCATTTGCCTGTATAAGTATATCTGCTGCTTCAAAGAGTTCAGCTTGTGTAGTTTCAAATCGATCCTCCACAGGTGACTGGTGGAAAGGGGTATGTCCTGTGCTTGTAGGGCCTGATTGAGTTGGAGATGCCATTTTTACTGTGCTGTCATCGGGACTCAAACATCTCTCCTCAAAACTTGAATCAAGTTTTTCAGCTTCACCACAAGGAATAGCAGGAGATATCTTAGAATCAGTGCCATATGTGTAGTGAATATCACTAGCCCCATCTTCAGAAAAGAGAAGGGCACTGCATTGTCTTTTATCAAGTGTCTCAATATCTATTGTCTCATCAATCTCTTCCTCTTCTTTTGCAGGGCAACTCTCATTCAACTGACCTTTCACAGAAGCTATCAGTGACTGAATATCTTCTGGTGGTGGTGATTTAAAGCATTTATCTTCTTCAAGAGAAGATGTTGGTGAGATAGTTCCTGCAGATGGCAAGTACTCTATGCCTTGGGTTGCCTCAGTGTGGGAAGATGGAATGCTGTTGGCAGTATCAAGTAATAATGAACTTTTACCAGTCTCTTCAGTTTTAGGTGCTGTAATGGAAGCAACAGACTGGTCTTCTGCAACAGAGGTAGCAAAAGAAGAGAGTTTATCACATTCAGTTATTGACGTGGCAGAGGAAACATGCTCCTCCTCTGCAAGGGGTGCGGCTACAATATTTGTAGGATACCCTGCTATTTCAGGTTCTTGTATCGCATAACCTTTTCCACTCACAGTAGTTGAAATCNCTTTAATGCCATGAATGGTCTCAAATGATCCAGGATGGTCTGGAACAGAAATATCATAACTTCCTACATCATACTGCAGGTGAGGAATTCTTTCTTCCTGTTCATCGTGTATTTCTTCATCAGATATTGTCTGTTCAGTTTCAGAATAGCCAGGCATAGTTTCATCTTGAATATAGGATATATGCTCTGCAGCAGTTCCGGTTGACACAGGGACACCAGCCAAATAGGAGGGCTCCTTTGATACATCTTTGCCACATACATTTCCTTTTGTAACTGACTCTTTTTGCAATGACATAGTAAAATCACAGGATGTTTCTTCTTCCTGGACATTTAGATGGTCTGTATGTTCATCCTTCCTTTGTTTTAACTCATGCCCAATTTCTTCTTCATATTCCTCCATTTCTTCTACATCAGCCTTTTCTACCACATCTATGCTCTTCTCTATTTCATCATTTTTAACATAGTCATCTTCAGATTCCTCAACGATTTCTTCCTTTTGCTTTCTGTCTAATATACCCTTTTCATCCAATTCATTTTCTTTATCGTCATCTTCCAAATCTTGAATGTCTAATGTAGGCATTGATTCTAATCTGTTCCTACCTGTCTTATTTTCGGCTTCTGAGATTACTTCAGACTCCTTTTCCATTATGAGCTCTTCCTCAAACTCTGCCATCTCAGCAGGTTCATCCATTGCTGCACCTTCATCAACCATTTCTGCTGGCTCATCTGCTTGATAGATTGGCTTATCTTCATTTTGTGAGTCTCCCTCCACATCAGTGGTGGTGATACCCTCATCTGGAGACTCCAGAGGACTTTGCTTATCTAATGTTAACTCATCAAATTTAAGTTCATCTTTGAACTGGTTCTGTATCACTAACATGTCTGTTGGTATATTTTCAGTTGTCTCATTTGCTAATTGATTAGTATCTTCTTCATTTTTATTGGTATCCTCCAGTTTGCCTTCATGTTTCAGTTCCTCAAAATCCTTGGTGAGATCTTCAGGAGATGACATAACTGACCTCTGTTCTACCATGTCAGCAAGTTGTGGTGGCTTTTCTAGATTTACTTGTTGTACTTGGCTTACTTTTTTTTCTGCTGCAGCATCTTTCTCAGGTTTGCTTTTCAATTTTTCTGTTCGAATTTTGCCTGGGACTTTAGCTTTGTGCAATGTTTTACGTACTTCTGGTGTAAATGGGCGCAAGTCAGGTTTTGGAAGTTTCTTTACTTCAGGTTTAACCTCTTTTTTCTTCTCTTCCTTCTTTACATCTTTCTTTTCCTCCTTTTTAATATTTTCTTTTTTTATATCAATTTTTTCTTTCTTTATCTCTTTCTTTTCTTTGTCCTTTTTTTCTTCNAGTTTTGAAATCTTGTCTTTGATGTACTTTTTGCCTGTTTTTTCCTTCAAAAGTTTCCTCTTTTCCGTTTTTGTGGCATCACTTACTTCTGTCTTTATCTTTTCAGTTTTTGAAGGTTTTTCTGTTGATTCCTTCTTTTTTTCCATTTTTGTCTCTTTCATGATTTCTGCCTTAACTTCTTTGGCAATCTCCTCTGAAATGTCTTCCTTTTTACTTGGTTTTCCAATGCTTTGACGTGTGGAAGATTTTAAACTTTCTTTGCTGTCTGCTCTTTGTTTTATTTTAGTGTGCTTACTGACAGTTGGTGAGCCACCACTGGAAATATCCTTTTGTGTTGCTACTGGGTACCTCAAAAAATCTAAATGTTTTAGCTTTTCTAGACCCTCTAGAATCTTATTTTGTGGTGCATTTCCAGGGAACAGCACCCGCACAATTTTTTCAGTTGGGCTTGCAGGAAGCCAAACAACAAGAGCGGTTATAGATGTAAGATATGGTACTGAAATCTCACCTTCTTTACCATTTGCTAAAATAATACCAGTTTTTGCTTTGCTGTTTCCAGCCCATTTCTGCATTAAAAACTGCATTTCTTTGCTATCTTTTACGGGATTCAAGATGTACATATCCAGTCTACCAACTCCCATTTTATGAAACAGCGTTATGGGCTCTATAGTGTTACTCACTACCCTGTATAAAGGTTCTGCTTTCATTCCTAGTTTATTTAGGTATTGTAAAGTCAGACAAGCTTCTTCAATACTTCTTTTAACCTTCATACTAGTTTCAGGCATTTTGAGTTTATCTGGAACATTAAAGAACACAACCCCCAGTTCTGGGGATATAAGGTTCTTCATCCAGTCACTATAAGCAGTGGAACCCTGAGATTGTTCTTCATCTTGTTCAGCTATCTTTCTCTGAAGAAGTCCATTAATTCCAGGTAGATTATCTGCTCCAATATGTGTCAGCAATATTGAATCAATTCTATCCAAATGTCGAACAAGCTTCCAGAAGCAGGATTTTCTTTCAGAGCCACCATCTACCAGGATATTGAATCCATTAACAGCAAAAAGTGCAGAATCTCCTCTGCCACCAGGAAATATGTAGCAACATGGCTTTGACAGCTTCAAAAATCCGCCTGAGTTTGGTGGTTCCAGTAGATCAAATGGAGAAGGTACATCAACGGTCTCCGAGACATAGTCTGCAAATTCTGAAACCCCATCCATTTCTGGTAATACTACCTCCGGATTTAGTTTCAAATTGATAATATCTTGGAAATTGGAATGTCCAAGGTTACACCAATCTTCTTCTTCTAAGCAAGAAACAGTTAGAGAAGCTTTGATCTCTGGATCAGTGTTACTGAAGAGCTGACAGACCTGCAATACCAAAAAGACATAAAAAATGGGCAACTTGGTGGTAACAAGTACAATATAATTGCGTATTGTATGCATGATGCTGGTGTAAATGTACAAAAAAAATCTGTGCAGATTTCTGATATACTAACCTCCGGGTCACTGAAAACCTCTCCAAGTCTTGGTAACGGAAAAGTCCCACTTTGCAGAATTAAATCTCCTTCCTGATCTGAACACTGACCACTTAAAATCAGAAGTTTGTAGGCCGAAGGATCTGTGATCAGTGAGCGCACCTAGTAGTAACANTGAAATAATGTTTAGTAAAATAATACATTTTGCACAATGATATATAATATGAAGTGACATATTATTCAGAACATATTTCATTGTTATAGTTAGAACCTGATTCAGAGATTGTTGATATGGTAACTTACACCATATTCAAATGCTTTTTATTTAAGCTACTGTGACCCCCTGTAGTCTGACACCTTAATCATGCCTATGTCTACTGTATAACTTATATAGGTCATTTGCAGAATATGACAGGGCCAGCAGGGCCAATAGTTTTGGAGTGGTCTCAGCAATGCAGCTTTGCCCTCTTGGCATTCCATGTATATTTGTATGGGATACATTGTGCAAAATCATTAAATATTCATTCACATGTCTTTATCTCATTCATTTATAAAAATGTTTTACTTAATATAGTTGTGTTCCATATAAAACTAGAAATATTGACTAGGTTTGTAAATAAAACCACTGATCAGTAATGACAGAATTCTGACTTGCAAATGAGTATGCATACATTCAGGTTTATGACCACTATATAATAAAGCATTCCAACCCATCCAGAGATAAAAGAATGACTCTTCTGTCAGATAGGCTGGCTTGAGTTCCCAATTGGGTGTTAATTCACAGTACAGACATTTTCTATAAATGTGTTCCATACAGATTTCTGTATGCTGCTGGAAGTCTACATTAGATTAACCATTAGGGGAGAGTGAAGCTTTCAGTGAAATAATGAAATTGTTGCTGAATAGAGGTGTTAACACTGGTGAAGGTTAAGGAAAGGACATTTTAAACGAAAGGTGATTTAATTTTTAACCAGCGTGTTGGGACTTTAGCCTGGAGCAGATACCCTGCATTTTGGTTGTAAAATATATGTGCTGCATATATTTGTTTTATTAATGTTAGTAAAGGACAAATATCACATCTCAACATATCTTCTTAATAAAAAAAGGTGAATGAGACCCAATTCTAAAAGAATATAGAAGGCAGCAGAACTGAACTTAGTTTCCATGTAATCATTTAACATAAATGGTCAAAATTCATTATTGTCAAAAGGAAAAAATAGCAAAACAATCATTTGTCAAATAAATTTAGCATACCTCACTGACAATGCTGTCTGCATTAGGATTCACCAAGATTACTGTTTGTAGGGCATCACTCTGATGCTGCAGAGTCCTTTGGCCTGTGACAGAAACAACGATTAGTACAAATCTAAATAAAATTGTTATTTAAATGAACGATACGCACAACTGTTAATTAACCCTGGTACTTGTTTGTTTGTTTGTTTGTTTGTTTGCTTGTTGAATTGTAATTTGCTTCATTCATCCAGTTATCCTGCAAGTAGTACAATGTTGGCAATTAAGCACTTTTGTGTAATGTTGACATGTGGAAAATAGTCATTCCAGTAAAAGTAATGTCATTTTATTCACTTTACTCCCAAATTGTAATTTTCCTCCCACACAGCACTTGTATTCAGTAAATTCAGTAACGCTAAGATATTATCTTCACAGCTGTAAATGCTCCAAGAATTTCCATGTGAACAAAGCCTATATACAGAACACTCAAAAGTTCTACACAGAGTAAGTACTACCGACAGTTTTCTGAGCGGTCAAGTTATGAATTACACAATGATGATAAAAAGTAACTAAACTGTGGTGCGGATAGTACTGGCTTAACAAAGCTCTTATTCTTACTATACTACCCCTCCTGCCCCACCTATGGAATTACTTCCATTATAAAAGTGTGGATCCTAAGGATTCAGATCCTTAGGGAAGTGGGGTCTGTGGCACTTGAAAAAGTCTAAACTTTTTGGCACATTGAAAGGATTTGCCTAAGTCTGNATCCAGTCCCATGAGAACATTAATGCACTGGAGCTAATCATGTATTGGTGATGCATGCATTTGTGGTTATCACATTAAGAACAACACAGCATGTGTGATACTCACAATAAGAATATGAATGCATTGCTACTTATCAAAATGAGAATATAAATGCATTGGTGCTAAACATGATGAGACTGAATGCACTGGTGCTTGCCAAGAATACGACTGCATTAGCTTTTAGAACAATGAGGATATGAATGTATTGATGCTTCTAGCAATGATGAGGTGGATGCATTGGTGTTTATTGCAACAAAATATGAATACATTGAAGCTTTTTATAATTACAGAATTAATACACCACTACTTATTAGAATGTTTATATGAATGCACTGGTGTTTATGCCAATGATAATATAAATGCAGTGCTGATAATCCTGTTAAGAATGTGAATGCATTGTTGCTTATCAGAATTAGAATATTAATACATTGCTATTGATTAAAATAAGGATATCAATGCATTGCTACTTTTCTTGGTGAGCATAAGAAGGTATTGGTGCTTACTGTAATGACAATATGAACATGAGGATGTTGCCCATTTTATATACTGGAGAATGTGATATTGAATCTGATTGGTTGCTATGGGCAACATCCTCACTTTTCCAATCCNGCAATAAAGTAAATTTAGTAATTTTAGACCCTAGTATTTAATCGTAAATAAGGGACCACATAACCCTCTTGTCCTGTGTACTGTGCCCTGCCAATACTGTCAACGCTATAATTTACTATATGTATGGGTCCACTGCTAAAAACATCAGCAGTTATTACATTTACAATGTGAGGATTCACTTCAATACCAGTTNCAGACTTCAGGTAGCAATGCATTGTTACTGCAATAAACAATTGACAAACACATTCAAAGACTATAATCGACTATATGTGACCAACATGAAGCTACCCAACATTTCCATTTATAAAAATGGGACCAAAAAGCCTTGTCCCCAGTGCAGGCATAACCCTGCCCACCTCCACCCAAGTCCTGTCCTTTTTTGTGCCATTTAGAGCCAGTTCCGTCCCCTTATCAGGACACGGTAAAGGACGAAAGGGACCGAGGAACAGTCATCTGAAATCTGGACTATCCTACTGAAATCAGGACAATAGGGGGGGGGGGGTATGCAAAACTGTGACTGAATTCCCTGGTAGCCTGTAGAGGAGCAGCTGGCACTGAGATTTCACTCACACTCATTTTAAACAAACTTATGTTAAAATCCCAAACCATAGTAACTGATAGTTGGTAACTCAGGAACCTGGTAGAGTATTTTGGACCTAGTAGAATGGGTCATGCTGGACGGTTTGCAGTATCTGTGTAGTAGAATTATATCGCTCAGTGGATGAAATNATCCCCTCAGCATCAGTACTACATAAAATATAAACTTGTGGGCAGTGCCCTCCTACCCACCCTGTCTGTCTGTTACCACAAGTCATTTCTCATAATTTCTTAAATTGTATTGCGCTATGTAACCTGATGGCACTATATAAAAACCTGTTAATAAATATATATAATAATTACCTGTGCCTCTGGCTAGATGTCCTGGACGCTGAATAGTCCCATAAACCAGTGACTGCAATTACAAACTTACCTTAACCTACAATGGCTTTAACAGACTTACAGGAAAGCTGGACAGCGGCTTACAGATTGTGTTACCCCGTTTAATGTAACTATAATATACTAACACTATCAATTCCAGCATAATTTCCTCTTCACTGCATTTTACTGTGATGTTTGTTTCTTTATAGCTTTGGCGTAAAATAGATTTATTAATAGTGAACCAGTGACTATGATTTACAATATATTAGTATTTTTGTTCAATTGATTTATTTGTGTAATTAGTCTTGCTTTGTGCTTTTCTAAGTTATAGCAGTTTATTCAAGAGAACACCATACAATTCTCTCACCAATAAATAATGCCTCAGAGTGCGCGTAGCATAATGAAATACTAAACAGAGCCCTCTGACTGGAAACATTATTCACAGCGACAAATGATAATGTAACAGCTTGGCAAAATGGTAACTGCTTCCAACCTCTCCCTATTAATAGACAANGTGTTACTTGTAGATGTGCGAGCTGATTTTGATAATCCCATCTACTTCATTAGACTAAGGTTCATATAAGTGGTGGAAGTGGAAATTTAGAAGTGGCGGTATGGAAGCAAGAAATTCAGAAAAGTTAATGGAAATCTGTAGTCAATTAGAGCAGTGAGAGAAGTACNGGTATGGCATACACCCCCCACNTCNAGCCCTAGTTCATATAAGATATGACACAACAGGTCTGTAGATAAAATAGATAAGGAGCGCTCGACTAGGTTCTTAAGTAGGTCTGTAGCTAACTTTTCCAGCTCAATAATAATAATATAATACCCAAAGAACCAGCAGCTCTCAGGGGTGACCAATTAACCCCTTAAACACAACAGCAAAACAATTAGAGTAGCGCTCGGTAGCTTTGGATATTAAAACCGTAATATTNTAATAAATTATACAAAATTACAATTATAATAATAGTAATAACACTTAGCACATGATTACAATAGAACAATTAAAATATTCGCAAAGGACAAACAACAAATCAACCACAGGTTATAAATCAATATCTCCACGGTTCCAAAATTTCTATAAACCCTGATGGCCGGTCAGGGGAAAAAAAAAAAGGGTATGANCACGTATACAGCAGGACGCCAAAAGTTCCTAGGACTCCTATTTCTCACAGATGTTGTTGTTTTGAAACCAAGAGCAAGATGTTAGAGCTGGTGTTCCGTGGCTCTAGGATATATATAGCAGTAGTAATTGTATTAATACTGTAATTCTTCAAGAGAAAACTTATATAGGAGGCATGTAGGGGGTCTTCTTAGATGTAGATAGAGGATATGGCATAAGTCCATATATATATTGTGATATAGCAAAATATAAAAGTAACAGTCGCAAGACTTGGAACTCACGTGGCTCCTATGGTCTTAGTCCGTTTAACTCTTTGGTAAGTTATCCAGATCTTTCATCTTCTATTATCGTGAAGTAACTTGTTATCAGCAAATTGTCCTNTTTACTCACTTAGGTGGTAATTCTTTGGAATAGTAATGTGATGTTTCTTTAGCTGGAT
The DNA here is from genome assembly GCA_016617825.1 of Platyplectrum ornatum. NCBI lineage: Eukaryota > Metazoa > Chordata > Amphibia > Anura > Limnodynastidae > Platyplectrum > Platyplectrum ornatum. The sequence continues at coordinate 28,336 of JABWIB010005126.1, forward strand.
GGTATCTCCCCGAGTGGATCGTGTACAATTCCAACCTCCTCCACGGCATTACCTCGTGACCTGCAGTGTCACCGGGGCCGCCTCTCTCCGATCATACACCGCTTCAGCTCAATATTCCACTCAGTATACGATAGGATACTTCACTTTAGATGTCATAAATTAATCACTGGAACTTTATTATAATAGCGGTCCTTGAAAATAAGTTGATTTGTCTTCCTTTAGCGCACTCTAACGCGTTTCACCTCTAACGGCTTCATCAGAGAGTCTGTAGATAGGTAATGGCTGCGATAGGGACGTGAGGAACTGTGATCAGTTACTGTTACACTGCTGTTATTTGGGCTAGGAAACATNATGTCTCAAATCTAATAGATGACACTTACCTCACTTGCCTGGTCAAATACATTTTAAAGCCCCCTGCTCTGCTTTGTTACCTTTTTATTCATTACCATTTTTTAAACGATATCACAATAGAAATAATATGAAATGTCAGATGTTTTAATTTTTATAAATATCTATTAATTTAAAATATAGATATGAAAAAATATTTTATTTTATATTCCACCATAAATCTGCTCATATACTTTCATCTTTTCAGGCTTATATTTCTCCCATAATACTGCTCAATATGTCCATATATTAGACTTCAGTCATTAAGCTGGATAATATTTTTATTCCTTGATAATTATCCCCACTAATGGAGTTCAATTATGGGGATCATGGACTACCTTACCCAGTAAGGTAGTTTTTATTAACCGTATAGTTTAAAAACCTGGATATGACNGAGTAAGGTGAGTACCAATGCCCTGCATTTCTGGACCAAGCTGATGAGCCTTTCAATTTGTGCTGGGAAATTTTGANGTTGGAAGTATAGTTTAGTTTGTATTAAGGTGAGTAGATTTAAAAGGGTGTCAACTGTAAACTCTTCAGAGATACCCACAAATCAGAGGTTTTTAGATGATTTCAAAGTCATCTAACTTTTAGTTGTTCAATTTAAGTATTTTGCGAGGTTATAGTGGCTTGNATTGTAGTAAACTGATTAGAAATATATCCTATACTGNGGCCTTAGGTCTCTGGCNTCTTGTAAACAGAGCTGCGGCTATGGATAGCCTCACTGGCAGCCAATCCAACCCTGGAACTGGTGAAGGCCAGAGTAATGCAAATGCTTATCTTAGAAAATAATTAAAGTGCCATTAAGGGGATTAATTATATGCCCCA
>JABWIB010005127.1:6571-31778 GCA_016617825.1 Platyplectrum ornatum
ACCTAGTACATAGCTAGGCTCCAGTACAGGCTTCAGCCGAAGGGAAAGGAAGTTCTTTTTTGAATGACTGCCATCCTGTATTCACCTCTNTGGTGTGGGGTGTCTTTGGCTCCAGTGAGTATGTATTTTTTTTCCCATTATATCTTCTTCAGTGTCTTGTGTTCTGCAGCACCCAGCTCTGCAGAACACTATACACTAATGAAAAGGTAAATGCAAGGTGATGATATCAATCCGGAATTCGGATCCATCAGATTAAATTGGTGCTTTATAGCTGTTTTCATCACCACACACTATTATGTGCTTTTTCGGTGGGTCCTGCAAGGGGTAATTTGTCTGAATCCTTACAGTGAAAAGATAAACCAGAGATGAGCGCTCCCAAAGATATCACTTTGCTAAGAGAGGCAATAAGGGTCACACTTTCCCTTATATCCACCAATACTGGGGACATAAACAATTAGGATAATTAGGATAGTATCAAAATACAGAGAAGTATCCTAATTGTCTCAGAGAATACCCGGGGAAATCAGAGGGGAGAGAAATAAAGATACCTCTAGAGGATTGATTGATCGCTTAAAAATTGTGAGTACCAGGAATTAAACATATGATGATATTTAAAAAACGGAATTGCACGATCATACTTCTTTTTTCCGGCAACTTAAATGTCCTGATCGNCCTTGGCTGGAGAAGAATTGAAGGGACACAGATTCATGAAACCAAGTCTACTGATTGTAAGCAGACTACTGTACTTCAGTTAATTCTAATTGGCGGTATTACACTATTTGTGGACTATTTTCATTTGCATAATCCATCGCTATGGGAGGAGAATGGGGTGTGTAAAGACTAGTTGTGTACAGACTTTGGGTGTATAAAGACTTTGGAAAACTTTTAGATCTGTATAGAAGAATTTGGGANATTTCATCATTCTCCTCGCTGTAGGTAGTATAATTTGTCTGAATCCTGTCTCTGAGCTCTGACAGCTACCAACAGCATTTTAAGGGGTAAATCTGGATCTGGTCCANTGAATGGCCATGTAAACATTTCAGTGCCTCTCCAGCCTGGTCTTCTTAGTGCAGGCCAACNCTGTAATATTTTATAAGCCCTGGAATGGAGTTTCTCACTTCACTCACACAAAGTAAAAATAACANTTTTTATAAGAATTCCAGTGGTCGCCCCTTAGACCATTAGGGGGAGGGAAAGGGGGGAAATACACATAGAATACAAATANAAATGTTATTTAATAACTGTATTTAAACATTTAAATAAAAAGAAGTCTAATTAATATACCAGCGATTGTTCATAANAAAAAGGAGCATTATGGGGTGTATATTCACCAGAACAATAATCGTGTCAATCTTTAGAGCAACTATTCCCATTCATAATTCTGTACAGAGCCATCTTGTGNACGAGTATGTAATTGCAGAATATTACTGCAGCAAAGGATTNTGGGATAGTTTGTAGACGATCAACAAGACAGTTTGTAAAAGGACAATGCGCAGCTGGAGATCATTAGCAGAGATCTATCATCTGCAAAATGTAAGAATCTTTCTGATGTGTACTTAGCATAGGTTTTTCTGCACAAACCATCTCTGCAGAGCATTNCAGGCTTAATAGTAAAGGTCAGGTTCAGAACAGGTAAGTGACCAACTTGCCACCCATGCAACGACTGTGGCGGAGAAGGATTGCACTAAAAATGTGAATTCTTGGGACTTGATTGGTTCAGAAATATTGCATATTTACAGAAAAATCTTACTACATCAGGATCAGGCTCACTAAATTCAATTGCAGATGATATCTAGGCTCAAACTTAGTTGCTGATGAAAATCATAGGACAATGTTTAGTGAACGCCTAGCAACACTGTTGCTGCTACAACGTCCACTGTATAGAATGAACCAGGACAACATAATTAGTAAATGGGCCATTTATAATGAAATTGTTTCCTCCAATATTGTTCATGAAGCAGCTTTCCAGTCCAATGTGGTCAGAGCTCATTTGTAACACACTGCGGCAGATTTCCGTTCTTTTCATTTGACAAAACAATTCATCAGAATACACTTTCCTGTGTGATGACAGAGTTCCACTAGGACTGGNTTCTACTAACAAGTAAGTGAGTGAACGAAATATGTTCTTCTTAACATTGCGGAGAAAGGTACAGATTGGAACATTCAGGAGAAGTAACTCTTTGCTTTCTCCCAGTATCCAGTGAATTGTATGACACATAGATATTGTGCACAAAATTGTCTTTATTTTACTTTATTTAGTTTGCCATGAGTTACAACTTATCCAGATTTATTGTAATATACTTTGATCTGTGCTTATAAGAGGAAGAAGGGGTAAAGTTATATGTCCAGAACTCTACCTTAACTTTCACTGATAGATCTGCTTTNGAAGGCCTACAGCAGGATTAAGCACGTGGAACTTTAATAGCGGCCCCAGTACAGAAAATGCAAAGTATGGAACTTTGTTCTGTATATTGGACTTTTCAATAGTAACATCTGATCCACATATGCACCAATGTTACTATTTAGGGGATTTACACAANCAGCTTACATAAGTCTTCTTCTTGTAATCTGTTCAGAAGGACCGATAAACACTACTGAGCCATACGCCAGCCTACAATGAACTCCTCCATGCACACTCCTGTGTCAAATATCTCAGAACAGTCTATTGCTCTTTAAAGCCATTCAAACTGGTTCAGCCCTCAATTAATTAATTAACATTGTGTAAGTGCAAAACATTCACATAAGATAGGCGTTACAGGAAGGAAATTCGCTCTAGGCCCCTTGCTGTACAATTATATAATCTGAATATCACAGGACAGGCAGGAAATTTGATTTCGACCTGTTCCTAGATAAGAGACTCGTGTTGCTCTTCAAACAAATATATTTCTCACAGCTTATTTAACTTACCACTGAATGGCAATCTCTGTACAATATCTTAGATATATACCATAACATTGCCAACTTTCATGATATAACTTTAATTAAATTATTCAATTATTGTTTCAGCAAATCAACTGTTATGACCTGTATTATCACAACAAATCAGGACTGTGGGAGCAATATCAGACCATTGTAAAGAATATGACCGGCACTATAATTGGATAGGTGTGAACTCAGCTTTAATTGTCCTCTAATGTAAATATCCAGCACTACCCTTTGTTATATATTTGAATATCTTTGTATAAGAATATGTATAACAATGCTAACATGTATCTGACCCAATTTCATAATGAAAGGTTCTGAAAAGGACAGCATTTACAATTAAACTTGTAAATGCTGGACCCCACTATCCAGGCTTCTGAGCATTGCCACTATCTGGGGTATAACATTACATTAGTAGTGATTATTGATTGGCCTGCTATAGCTTATCATATTTATGCTTCTTAACCTTTCTGTTCTCTTTCAACAGGCAATAAGAACTTATATTTACTATTACTATTCATTAACTGATTAATATTATTTAAATAACTATTAATCTGTTTACATGTCTTTGCAGCTAACATTGAGCTATGATTTGCAAGTTAATAAATGCTGTTTAAAGGTACCAGCAATGAGCTTGCGTGTACACTTAACATACCACTACATTAACAAGCCCCACTAGTATAAGAAGACAATCAGCCAAAGAGAAAAGCGGCCGGGTCTGTCCAATTTAGAAATCCAAGTAAGTGGTCACATTGGAAGGGCTGATGGTTTATGTGGCTGACTAAGTGAGTGAATGGAAGAATAGGGGTCCTAAGTGAGACCTAGCTGTTGTTATACAGCAGAAACANGGAGGACCTCTACACGCAGTAATGCCAAATTAATAAAACAGAGAGAAAAACCAGAGCTTAAAGCGTAATTGTTGTAATATTAATAACAGATTGTGCTCTACAACAAAGGGTCTTTAAAATGAAAATATAGAAAACGTTTTTTTTATGCAGAAGTAAAATATAAGGACGTTAGGTAACAATAGTATTTGCTGGATCTTTCTTTTAGGTCAGACAATTATACATGTCAATATTTAGCTTTACTTTCTTATTTTCTGTATGTTCAGGCATCAATATTCAATTTTGCAGAATATTTGTATTNATTTCATTAGTTTGTTGCATCTAAATATTTTGCTAATATGTTTTAAAAAAGAGGAAACTAGTTTGGGATGAATAATGGACTCAATGTAATGTATTGATCCAGGGTTTTAGTGTAGTGCAGGGGCACAAAAGTGAAACTCTGTCCGTTCAAATTAGAATCTTATGTAACACAGCAAACAAATACATATATAAACATATGCATATATACATGAATATATACTTGTGACATGCCAATGAAAATGCACACAAACAGACAAACAGACATAGAAGTGTACGACAACCAGCTATACAATTATAAATGCAAATCTTTCCAAGGCACTGTATATATATATTTTCAGATTTAATTGTTGCCTTCTTTTGCAGTGTATGTTTTGTTGATTAAATGCATTTATAAACTCAATGAAATAACTGAAATAAAACAATAAAACACACCAATTCTTTTCAAATAAAAAAAATAGAAAAAAATAAATTTCTTAATAACAGGCAACATAAGCGCCGTTCACACAGAGCACACTACCCGGGTACTTCATTTAACCTGAGAAGTTGGCTGAATTACGCGGGTAATAGCCCTCTGTGTGAACGGGGTATAATTCAGCACTGTGAACAGGGTTAACTACCAGGGTAATTCAGATCCATAGGTAACAACCCNGCTTGTTAAAAACAGATTTACCAGGGTAGTCTAATACCCCGTTCACACAGAGGGTAGTGTGCTCTGTGTGAACGGCGCTAAACTGATTATTACAAATATCATAGAAAGCAGCATGAACATGAAAAATACACCTCATACTAATGTAGCGGAAGATGAATTAAATGGTACTTAAGTAATGGTCCCGTTACTTAAGGATGGGGTGACCCGGGTTTGGATCAGAACTGCTCCAGCTCTCGAGGCCTGATCTCCTTGTGGCTACCATGCCTGGATAGCCAAGGGTCCTCTGCATAGATACATGTCCATTGATTGATTTGGACTGGCACATGAGTGTTGCTTAAAGTGTCAGCAAAAAATGTATGTAAATAAAGCGGGTCGTAAAGATAAGAAGGTANCAATGTAAATGTTCTTACATTATACTCATGAGCACTTGTCGGTTATGTAGTAATATGTGATAAATGTAATCTAATATTTTATATAATGTCTCTGTCTATTTGTCTATTTCACTGCATATACACAAGACATGGGCTGATCTAACAGAAGGGAACAAAGTAATGGCTAGTGTTCTGGCTGCAGGTTATTATAAACCTCCATGTTTCATTAGTGTACAGTATAACAGACTCACATATGGACAAATCAGATTGTCTACACACACTTTTATGTTCTCTCTTTCATGAGGCACCTGGGCAGCTTTAATAAATGGTTACATTCAGACTTTGGATCAGGTCCATCATTCACTATAGGAATTATACCTTGGGGTACACACAAAAGTCCATTCATTAAAAGTGACCTGCGCCTTTCACTTACACCTAACCCTGACATGGTGCAAAATTACTGCATCTAGCTGAGCACGAATACGCCCATTATGTAAGTAAATATTGTGGAACACCCTGAAATACAGTTGCCTATACAGATTGGAGTATTTCTTTAGTAGTTAATTTAAGTAATTTAAGTGTTTAAAGATGATACCATAATTACAATTAAATTTTTTTTTTTTTTTTTGTAAAACATACATTATAAATGGGCTGATCCAGAGTTGCACTTACAACTTTTTTAGGTGCAAGTGTAGACTTGAGCAAATCCATGTTCAGTGTTATGGTCCTCCCATACTCTGGATCAGCCTCAAATAAGTATAAGCAGTCATTTCTAAAAATGCTTAATTACTTCATCAGTTTTAGCTGTGTAGGGTTGCAGTGTAAATATGCATAGGGGGGCTGATCCAAGTGTAGACGTGAGCAAATCCATGTTATAATGTGAGGAATACAAATTAATTTTATTACATGTGGAGGAAACTCTTCAGATTTGCACAAAGAACTCATAAGCTGTATATATATATATATATATATATATATATATATATATATATATATATATATATATTTATGTTTGATCTGTAAATTATTGCAATAAATCTCTGTCTCAGTCCCAGGAGATTTTTAGACACTCTCGGGATACCAGGAATGGACATTTCAAGAGAGTCAGCAACTCTGATTTTAATACAGTGGAAAACCCCTTTCAGCTACTACATTTCAAATGACTGTGAATACAGACAGCCATTTAACATCCATATTTTTGTGCTTGCTCCTGTTGCGCCTATGTGCAGTGCTATGCTTACACCTTAATATAAGTCATGTAAGTGCAGAACTGGATCTGGTCCAGTATCATAGAAAGGAAACATGCACAATCCCTATCTGTAAACTGTTATGAGCAATTTTCCAGAGATCTCTTGTAACGGAACAGTGAATCACATTTGAGCTAGTCCTATATGTAAATCTATAAATCTGGACTGGATGGAGAGGGTAGTAGGAATGGTAGCAGCGAGGTCACCACAACCACAGAATCCCCTGTAGAAGGACTCACCTCGCCGCACCTGCAGCAATCTTTTTGGCAGCGCCGGCGAGTCATTCCTTTGAACGCTATTATAAATAATTAAACTTGAGCCACACAATAAGAATATATGTACATTAGATCATTCTGAGCTGTCATTCAGATAGAAATCCTTCAATTTTCCCTGATTTACAGCCATGTAGATAAAAGATATTGCCAACAATAGGAGGGAGCCAGGAAAATTTCATCTGTCTGGAATTCGGCAGGAAAAAAGTGCGCTGGAAATTTCAGAGGAAGTGAGGATTTGTGCCTGCTCCAGCACCTCTGTTTGTGTTCGCTCAGCTGGCTCGTGTTAGCAGGAGTCATTGAGGAAAAGCGTCAAACGTTTTTTCCATCACTGCAGAAACTTGACTGTAATCCCAAATCAGTAGGCCTCGTGTTGTGAACTTTAACCCTGGCCTCCTGCGAGCCACTTCAATCCTTTGTGCTAACTATCTTAAATCAACAGCTTTGTTTTCTCTGCAGGTCTAAAAAAGAAAGATTACACAGGAGCGGCTCTATATTTAAACCCTCTCAAGCCCTAACACACCAGAGGATCCAATGCAAACACATATACATTAATTCAATTTACTTTTAATTTCCGTATTCAATATTTGGTCGCCGATTTTTCTCAGTTTTTTTTCCCTCTCAAAGCTTATTTTTAAAATTTAAAAACACGATTCCGTGCGAGGAAAAGCAATCTCTAGAATACCTCCAGATTAAACAGTAATTATTAATAAACACCTGCCCGGTTAATTTAATGTACTGGACAGCGCTAGGATTTCTGAGGCCTTTTATTAACATTGATCCAAATGCTGCTATGGCTCGGCTTCTTAGGCAATAAAAACGCAGGTTTTGACAAATTATATGAACGCCTTTAGGACATAAGCCAGGACCAGGTTTATAGCTTGTTCCATCCAAGTCACATCTCCCTGCCATCCACTCATTTCAATTCAACGTTTCAACTTATGTAAAATGAGCCTTGATTGAGAGGAACGATTCCATGACGCAAGTACGTCTCTTGAATCAGGAACATATGGAGAGGAATTGACAATGCTGTTACATGTGATTAAACATAGGCTTTGCCAGGGACAATGTCTGGCATATGTATATGGGGGTCGGGTGTTGGTTACAGAGGTGAGCGGAGTCCAGTAGTTTATTAGGAATATTATAAAAAGAACAGTATTACATTCAAGACTCAATGTTGTTCGTTATTGGACCGAACCTGGAGCTATTAAATATAATGGGGCTGAGAGGGAGGTGTGGGACTAGAAAGTGGTAGACAGGGAACATAAGAGAGGAAGGAGGGGACAGGAGAGAGAATGATGAGAAGACAGGTGAGAGGAAGGAGGGGACAGGAGAGAGAATGATGAGGAGACAGGTGAGAGGGAGGAGGGGACAGCAGAGAGGGAGGAGGGGACACGTGAGAGGGAGACAAGGGACAGGAAAGAGAGAGGCAGGGGACAGAAGAGAGGGAGGAGGGGACACGTGAGAGGGAGACAAGGGACAGGAAAGAGAGAGGCAGGGGACAGAAGAGAGGGAGGAGGAGACAGGTGAGAGGAGGCAGGGGACAGAAGAGAGGGAGGAGGGGACAGGTGAGAGGAGGCAGGGGACAGAAGAGAGGGAGGAGGGGACAGGTGAGAATGAATAAGGGGACCAGAGAGGTAGCCAGGGGACTACCTGTATTAAATATGATGGGGCTGAGAGGGAGGTGTGGGTCTAGAAAGTGGTAGACAGGGTAGAGAAAGAGAATGATGAGGAGACAGGAGAAAGGGAGAATGGGCAGGAGATAGAGGAGGAGACAGGTGAGAGGTAGAGAGATAGTAGTAGGTAGGCAGGGGACAGGAGAAGAGAAGTGGCAGGGGAGAGGGAAGAGAGGACAGGTGAAAGAGAGACAGTGGACTGAAAAGAGGGAATAAGCAGGGTTGGCNCGCCCATTAGGCAAGTTCAGGTGGGCTTCTAGGATGGCCGGCTGCAGGGGCGGCAGAGAGGCAGCAGTTGAAAAAAAANTTTTTTTTTAAATAAAACATTTGAAAATTAATTTTAAAAAAGACCCCCCCCCCTCCCAACAATTAAAAACTGGGATGCCGCCCTCGGCAGTTTAGAAGCAGCTTGACATCACGCTGGTACGTGACTTGACAGAGAGGGGACGGCTAGGGGGCGCAGTGCTAGGTCTGCGGACGCCCAGGGTAGACCTAGCACCGCGCCCCCTCGCCGTCCCCTCGCCGTTAAGTCACATACCAGCGTGACGTCGAGCCGCTTCTAAACTGCCAAGGAGGCCCCGGAAATAAGGGGACAGTAGAGAGGGAGCAGGGGGACAGAAAAGAGGGAGGAGGGCACAGGAGAGTGGCAGGAGACAAGAGAGAGGGAGACAGGGGATAGGAGTGAGGGAGGAGGGTGGAAGAAGTGGAGTATGTGCAGTGTAGGGATGAAGGAGAGACAGAGGAGATGTGAGGTATTTCTCATATTTTGGAGAAGAGCTATAAATGTGTTATTTTTACCATAGTTTGTGTCTGTCTCACAGCCCTGGTGACATCACTCATTTCTCTTGTCAGGCATATTTATTAAGCTACTTAACTTTCCAGTAACTAAATTGTTTGGACCTAAGTAATTAGAGAAACGTGATTGTTCTGTATTTATTTTGGCTCAGGACAACTTAAATAAATGATTGACACACTAAGGCGCCTTGAGCAGAGAAAGTTCAGGAACCACTGGTATAACGCAAAGAGAAAGAGAAAGGGAGAGCACTGGGAAACAAGGTTGTGTCCAATAATATTAAAATAATCATTTTAATTAGGTATATTTTTTAAAAATAAGCGCTACCATTGAATTAGGTGGAGTATTTAAAAACAAATGATGCAAATTTAAAGAACATTTTTGGAGGGGTTTTGAGGAATGATTTCAGACCACACTAACAATTATAAGATGAGAGTTCAATAATTATGCCGCCTCCGGTCACCGGACATCATGGATGATATTGTCATACTGTGTCTCTCTAAGTAATTTGTGTTTTGCAGCCTCGATCTCGCTGAATAAAATTATTGGTGTGAATTAAACTTTTTTTAAGGATTATAGTATTAGTGTTTAAATGACCATTGTGATAAAACTCAGACAGTTCCTTTTCAAACCAAGCTCTGACAATTGGTCAGATTCACACATCCGCTCATTGCATCTAGTCTTCTGGTGGATCAGGGGAAGCCGGCTTTCCTGTCTGTCCATACACACAGATAGACACAGCAGGTTTGGTCCCTATTGATGAATTGGAAGTTGACATGACTGCTTGATTTAAGCAATGTCCACCTGTTNTACTGGTGGCTCTCGCTCCCGATACACTCCAAGTCTACTGCTGCATTAAAGCAATGTTTTGCTTATGTGCTATGTCAGTGACTGTGACAAGAATTTAATTAATATATAACCGTTACCTCTTATTTACATAAATGATTTCATGTTCCAAATACTAACATATAAGAGTAATGTTTGTGTGTTTGTTTCCTGCAGTAGAACTCTTATAGATACCTAGACAAGCTTCATTTCCTGGACACTGGATACTACAATCAATCAAGTCTCTAGATTAGACTTGGGCATTAGGATTAGGACATGCTGCAGTATTTTTTCTCTGATTGTGTCACATAAACCACATTACATTGGTTTAGAGCTTAGAATATGTATTAAGAGCATTCCTGGCTGCATGACAGGCAGATATTTTATCTCTATTAAAATCATGTTTTTAACGTTCCCTAGGCTGACTATTACAATATACCAGTATATCTCACCCGATACCACCAAATCACCACCTGTTTTTTTCTTAGCACTGCCTAACACAACCAATCATCATAAGTGCCCCTTGGTGCTCTGAGTGGTTACAAAGAGGAAATCTCTTTAATACAGCTACTTATTGTTTCGCAGTGCAAAGAAATGTTCCGCTATTAAGACTAAAAGGGGGGAAAAAAGTCAGACATCTAAATAGCAACAATTATATCTGTAATAAAAAAGCAAAAACTACTCAATAAAAATTACTGATAATAAAAAAAAACTAGATATTTATGTCATTTATACTTAATACTTAATGTTTTTATTATACTCTATATAGAGATCCATCATCTCTCATTGGCATCATAATATAGGGTGCGGGTAAAAGCCGTAAACATAGTAAAGTTAAATTGAAAAGGCCGGACACCCTATAAATCATATAGAAAAACCAGAGAACATTAAATACATAAAAAATCTGGAACCCATAATAAAGACATTGAAAAAGCCACACAAAAGCCTGATACACAATGCCAAATTTACACTAATGCTGAAATCNGCAGCTTCCAGCTAAAAGCAGCACAGGAAATGCCGGCTTCACAGTGAAGCCGGTGTCCTGCGAGAAGGGAAGGGGAGGGGAGCTAAAAAGACTGTGATCGTAATGATCACATGTCTTTTTAGTCCAATCGCCTCCCTTCATACGTGCTGAAGCCGGCATGCCGGCTTCAGCACGTTCAGATTGCTTTAAGAACGGCGACAAGCCGCCGAAAATAAGAAAGAATTTAAACATACAGAAACAATATTAAGCATATGGAAATTGCCTGAAACCATATCAGAAATATTGGGGGAAAAAAGCCAGAAACTATATCATGTGTATGGAAAACAGCCTGAAACCATATTAAATGTATTCCAAACCTTTCAGGTACTGGTTCCAAATGTGTACCTGGCTCCTTGAGTGACCACAAAGGTTTATCCACCGCTGTGGCCCCTTTTCCTCTTGGCTGCCCCCTGAAACTGCTGAGGAGGTCCAAGCAATGCTGACAGTCATCACCATCAACAGCTGTATATAGAAGTCTATGTAGTCACCCGGGTTTTCTGCTTTTAAAATATGCCAGAAACTCAGTATTCTGTGTACCTTGTTGGGGGTTCCTCACACTTATGGGCTGAAAGGTGAGACTAGGAGCCTTAACATACATAGTAACATAGTTGTTGAGGTTGAAAAAAGACAACTGCCCATCAAGTTCTACCTATATTGGATCTCCTGGGATCCTAATTTTATAATTGAAGTTGATCCAGTTTAAATATACAAGAGCTCCCTCCTGAAACATGATTCAGACAGAAACTGGAAGTATAGTAATTAGTTTACCACTTGTATACACCCCTTGTATACACGCCAAGTGGTATAGATGTAATAATGACTGTATGTAATCAGGGCCAGTGATAGGTCTCTGGGCACGATAGGCGAGACCTAGGACACCACCCCCTGCCCCCCAAGGATCCAACACGTGTGACGTGATGACGTCTAAAACCAGTGATCGCATTCAAATAAATTAACAACCGGTTGTATGCCCAATGGCTCCACCCAAGCCTCACCCATGCCCTGCCCTGACTCAACCCATGACCTGCCTATTCCCATCCTATTCAAATTCCCAATAATTTTTATTAAAAAAAAAAAAACTCACTGCCTACGAGTTTGTCCATTAACCCTAATAATTGCTGAAGTATATCTAGACTACTGAGATGTGAAAATCATAAATGTTCTGTAAAGATGATTTGCTATACTGTATGTAATTGTGCTGCCGATGTTTTCTACTTACACTTATGTTCTGGCCACCAGTCCCGGTTATTATCTGGATGCTGGCCAGAGATGCACAGCGTCTTAGTTTAATGAGCGCAGCTGCCACTCATTAACAACCGGTTCCGAGTACCAATACCAACATTAGGAAGTGGTTCTATAGATCCGGTGAGAACCTGCTGATTCCCACACTGTCTAAAACCCATTGAGGAGGTGGGGAGGAGGGAGGACAGTCACATGCACAGTATGCACCAATGACTTGTGTTGTGTTCTCTCCTCCTTGAAAATAGGACAGGACTAGGCTCAGGTAAGTGGGCAACAGTTCCTTGTGGTGGGTACAATTTCCTGAGCATATAACCGGGCCTGATAAGTTTAACTATGATTTATAACTCTGTAATAGGCCAATTATTATTTTCATATATTTTCATAGAATCTATGAAAAGGATGGCAGCTGTTTTCAGGGCACAGTAAGTTAAAAATCTATAATAAGTTAACAAAAACTAGCAAATATATGACATGAAAGTCCTCATCTAGTTATTAATGTACACTATGAGTGCTGTCTGAGAAAGTACATATTTAATGACCCATGTAATGTATTGGCAAATTATTTCAAGGAGAGCAAATTAGAAGCAGAAGTACATTAGGTAAAATACAAATACCATAAAACTAATACAAGTAATTTGAGAGTAAAAATAAAACTTTGTGGGTGCACACATTTCCTTATTTNAAAAAATGAATAAATAAAAAAGAAGAGTTGAGGGAATACCTTAGAAGTAGTAAGTTCAAGGAGTGGCATCTCTCCATAAAGGACATAATCACATTAGAACTGTGCAAAGGAGGGCAAGATGGTGCCTGGCACACAACATATAAAGAAAGACCAGATTACAGACCATCAGAGGCATCAGTGTCACCAACTGGTGCTACCCACACCTCTCTCAATACCATCCTGAGAGAAGACACAGAGTCCTACTGGCTGAAGCGACGCTGCTACCTACATTCTTCAGGGGAGCTGCTAGCAGTGTAATACTAGAGTCACATCAGGTCATATGTAATGCGCTGCTTCCAGTGCAATACTGCAGATGGACACTGTCCTGCACAGAGCCGAATCGGTGGAGCCCGAAAAAAGGTAAGGCATAGGAAATGAAGTGAGAAATGGGGCAGGAAGACATAAGGAGGACGTGTGAGTTAGGGAGAGAAAGCTAGAGAGACAGAAATTGGAAAATATGGGATGTTGCCTATAGCAACCAATCAGGTTCAAGCTCTCAGTTTTATTTTACATACTGGAGAATGAGAGCTTGAATGTGATTGGTTTCTATGGCCAACATCCCCATTTTCCAATCCCGCTGTTTAGTAAATCTAGGCCATTGTATGCTTGCTTGGGGGGGGGGGGGTTAGAGGAAAGTGCGGGTTAGTGAAATTTCTAATGTTTCTCCTTAATCTCACATTATCCCTATAATAGACCTCTATATTTTAGTTTGACTTTTAATATGGCAGGAAAATGAATGACCTATTATGGGGATAATTTGAGCACAATGGAAAAGCAATAAAATGCTGCATTATGGGGAAATATAGAATTAAATAGAATTATGGCAAATAGATAACATATTTAGATCCTTTTTTATTCATTGTAATATTTAGCTTTTGAGGCTTTTAGTATAATTGTATTTAATTCATTTTTCTTGACAAAGGGTGCTGGCAGATCTGGTGCCATCTTGAATATAAAGGACATCCGAACCTGTGTGGCAAATGCATTGATCAATGTCGGTATCCGGGACACAGCTTTTAAATTATACAAAAGGTGGTATCTGGACCCAGTTAAGCTGCTTCGCATGTACCCGTCTACCTCACAGCTGTGTTGGCATGGTTGTGGGGGGGCGGGTTCCCTCCTGCATATCTGGTGGACCTGTCCAGTAATAGCCTCATTCTAGGATGATGTTATAGCTTTTCTCCAACAGCTGTTGGCTGGAATCCTCCCACATGACCGTGCTGTTTTACTTCTTCATAAGCCCTTGCACCCCCTGCCCAAACACGATGACAAAATGTTGGTCCGTGGCTTCAACGCAGCCAAGTCCCTGAATTCTCGGCCATCTCCCACCCTCTCATACACCCTACCTCAACAAGCTTGGGGGTGACAGGGTCACGGGGTCTCAGGGCTTCTCCCCTATCCCCTAGTCCCCCACCCCTGTGGGGTCACCCTCCTAACCCCCCCATCCTCCTCCTCTTCCTCTTATTTTGGTTTTGTACCCTTGCTGCTTGTATTGCTTCTCTGTTTCCTGTCATTATACCTGTTGGCTCCCTGTGTTTTCGTTATAACGCTCTGTTCACAACTCTGTTAATTCAGTGGTATTTCCCTTTTACTTGTATTTTGTATTTTATTTCATGGCACTGTTATTGTATTTCTTGTTGTGAAAAATTAAAATAGAGTATAAAAATAACATACATGATATAGTCTGGTTTATTAGTACGGTATGTTAATTAGACTGTTGCTATTATTGTATGTGTTGTTTGAATTCACATTCAGTATTGCAGTGTACAGCTTCTCTGGACTCCATCAAGTGCTTGAATACTTAAGATTTACTGTACCGGTAAGCGCATCCCATTCTTATCTAGCTTGTGTCTGCTTATCAGAATGATTGCATCCTGCATGTCATTATATTTTCCTTTTTTTTATGGTGAATTTCCTAAACCTACATGCGCTTAACATGTGGCTTACATCAATGAGAGCAATATATAAACCTCTCACAGTGACTTATCATATCTAATAAAAAAAAAAAGGCATACAACATACAAACATAACATTTGGCAAAAATAAAACACTTGGCCCATCTAGTCTGAACAAGTGGGAGAGTACCAAGCCTCCATAGTGAGAGCCTGGTACTACATGGTAGTACCAGTGAATATACTACATCTCAGTGGTCGAAGGGGAAATTTAGAAGTGATGGTATGGACATTTAAAGGTGACGGTATGGAAACATAGAATATGATAAAAGTCAATGGAGATTTAAATTTTTCAATTAAATCAGTGGGAGAAGTTCCGGTATGGCATACCCCCATATACACCCCCACTTCGAGCCCTGCTACAACCAATGAATATACTGTGCCCCCCTGGTAAATGTGATCTAAGTCTCGCTGTGATAATTGTGCTTAAGTCACTGTCTGAACCGGCTGGGGGGTGGACGTGTTCTCAGCCGCTTGGCACTTAATGAGCTATCTATTGCCTTATTTTTAGAATCCGCATGTTTCCAGGCTTCGATATAAACAGAAATTGTTTTTCAATGACTAGTCTGACGAGCCGCATTGAATACACTAGAAAATGGTCATGTAATTGTTTCTATGGAAAATGTGGCTAACCCTGGCCATATAACTGATGGCTGTTGCCAATATTCCATTGGATCATAATCCTGTTAAAGTACAATAGTGTAATTAATTATCTCTGTGGATACATTTTAGACGTTGTAGCTCTTGTGTTTCCTCAACTTAATGATCACATGTTGTGTCTTATATAATAATTAACATGGAAGCAATGAAAATGTAAGTAGAGTTAAATGTAGCATTGTGAATATGTTCCTGGGGGTTTTGTATAAGAAAGGAATATTATGTGTTTTGTAAGGGATATGAAGCCACATACACAGGAACAGTTGAGCAGTACAGAAGGCTCAGCGATCAGCATTCATGTCTCGAAGCAGCAAGGTTGTAAGCTCGATTCCCGGACAAGACCTTATCTGTCTATATGTTCTCCCTGTGTCTGTGTGGATTTTCTGCGTGTACTCTGGTTTCATCCCACAAAAAAAAAACAGTAGGTTAATCAACATGTGACTAAATTGTCCCTTGTGTATTTGTATGTGTAACTGCCCCTATGTATCAAATCCACAATCTCCATTAGAATGTAAATTTGCGGGCAGGGCCCCTCTTCCCCACCCATTCTGTCTGTCTGTATTCCCCATTGTACAGCGCTGCGGACACTTTGCAGCGCCTGATATATAAGCGTAAAAATAATAATAACAATGTGATGTGTAGTGGTGAGCAGGGAAATTAATGGTATGGTTTGTTACCTGTGAATAGGTACTTTTTTAAGGTGTTTTTATTTCATTGTTGGTGTCGCAAAAGCTTTTTATCACTGTGGAAATTATTTTGTTTGTAGTGGTTTGTTTACACTCAAATATTAACCTCATTGTATAATTTCATAGGGTTATGACACAAAGGGGGAAATTTACTAAAGGTCAAGTTTAAAATCTCACCTCAGCGTGGTGTATTTTAGGGTGAGTTTTGCTTTTTGGGTGAGTTCAGTATTTATTATAGGTCGTGTTAGTGATTTCTCGTTGGTTTGAGATTTGCCCAAAACACGCTCACAAAATGAGTTTTCACATAACTCACATACATTTGATAGTATTCACTATAGGATGGGATGGTTTCTCACCAAAAACTCTCATGCGAGTTTTACAAAACTCACCCAAAAACACAGAGACACTTTTACTATGCGAATTTGAGTACCTCTGAATCACTTGATTTTAAGCAAAAGCTGTATGGAAAAGGTTTTGTAGGGTTTCATTTGCGGATTCAACTTTGTATGGGGGAAGTGGTCTCTCCAACCATAGGGAGAAGAATAAGACTCTGGACTCAAATTTCAGCGTTCAGTCTGGTCCTTGTTACTAAACAGTATGGAAATGAGCAGAGAAAAGGTGGCAGGGATTGTGGCTTCTATGGGTTAGACTGGGGGTAGCAGAATGGTATTATTGGGTCCCTTCCAGAGAATGGTATTATTGGGTCCTTCCAGAATTTGCAATGATACATTGGGATGTGCTAGTATGGCAACCTACTGCAACTAATGTAATTGTCTATGAATGGATGAGTGGGAAAGGTTTATTGACATCATTCACCTCCACACACTGGCCACTAAAGCTGTTCTGGAGGGCAAACATCTCCTAAAAGCGATCAGAAGATGATATCATTGATGAGAGTTGTATTTTTCATTTACCTGCCTTATATCGAGTTCCGTTTTGTTGTCTACCCTTCATCTGCTGCCAATATGTTGTGCATTTGAATTGTCAAATGTAACGTTACTTTATTTTTTCCTTTACTGTTTTTTGTTATAACATGGATACAAAAGACCTGTTTTACAGTAATATTTTCTGGTCCAAAATCAAAGACATGTGGGACAGATTGCACAATACTTTGCATCACATTACAGGAAACCGCATCCTGACATTACTTTCATTGGGAAGAAACGTATTTTGAAGCAGAAGATATAGCCCATGTGGGAATAAGGGTAAGGTAGAAGGAGAGGAAAATAAATAGTAGACGTGAAGACAGCAAGAAATGCCAAGTTTTTCAAGAATTTACATAGAAATATATCTTAAATTGGTTTGCCTTGCAATTTCATAATATAAAAATGTTTTCTTCCACAGACACAGTAGATCCCCAATGGCCTTTTATGTAAGACCCAGTGCACTGGAAAATCCACTACTAATATTGGGTTTGTTAAAGGAGAACATTAACTTGTGCTCCAAGTCTCAATTGAACTGTACTTTGAGCTAATACAGGATACAGGACTCTTTACAACTGTTTTACTGTATAAATGACTTTTGGGCTTAATGCATTTTTTACGCATAGTATTTACAGAGGAAGGAAACAGAGAAAGTCTTGTGTTCACATAATTCTCTGTTTTTAAGGCACAATTATTCTAACAAGCTGGATTACTAAGACTAATAGGAATACATACATTACTCGTTTATGGGTCATTTAGTATTGCTGCTTTGGTATGTTAATTAGTGTTTTTTGTATGTTATACTTCCTATAACATATTTAACTAAAATCTACCGCATGTACTGATCAGTTTATTCTGCAAATAAAAGCAAAATGTGAAGTAAAGGACATGTATGTATTCTCAAATGTCAAAAGATACATCAGAACATCGAAATACCATGGACACACAATTCTGAAACCTGTTTATCTATCAGGACTGTGAATCCGGTGCCTTAATCAACACCAGGGCCGAAATTTACTAAACTGCAGGAATGGAGATGTTGCACATAGCATTCAGTAATATTCTAGCTGACATTCTCTATTATTATTACTGTATTTATAGCGGTGGGGAATACAATACAGAACATTGGGGCACAACGTTAGAAAATAGTAAGTAGAGTACAGCATAGTATGAAATCGAGCACAAGAACACTGCAAATGTAAATTCAGATATAAATGCACTAGTAGAAAGGTGGAGATAGTTTCAGTAGAAAAAGAAGAGGGAAAGAGATGGACCAGGTAGACTGAGTTTACATGTTACGCGGAGAACGGGGGTTAGACAGTGCAGAAGACTTTGGGATGAGGAAGTAGAGGGTAGAAAAGATTAGGTGGAGGAGGGGTAAGCCTCTGAAGAAATTAGTTTTGAGGAAGAGTTTGAAGGCTTGGAGGGTGGTAGATAGCCTAATAGGTTGATGTAGGTCATTCCAGTGTAAGGGCCAGCTTGGGAGAAGTACTGTATGTGTGAGAAGAAGAAATCATTCGGGATATGATATGGTGGTCGCTTGCAGACTGGAGGGGCAGGAGGCAGTGTGGATGGAGATGAGCAAGGAGAGGAATGTACATAGCCCTGCTTTTTAACACAGGTCTAAATCTCAGGTCTTCAAACCCGGGATTTTCCATAGGCGCTGTTCACACTGCACCTTGACCCAGGTTATTTCCTGGCATGAACTGGGAATAACCTGGGTTTTAGGCACAGTGTAAATATGAGTATAGTATTATTACTCTATCTCACTTATCAGATATACTCACTGGGGCTGACTTCACCAAGGCTTAGTGTCTTGTATTTACTGAGCATTTTCCATTTTCACTTTACTTATTAAACTGGTGTCCTCACCACAGCTTGTTCCATTCATGTTTGGTTTTGGGATCACCAGTGTATAATGGTACCTTTCACTGTGTAATTTGTGGTCATTCTTATATCACTGTATTGTGTTGATTCTAACAGTACTTCTGGGACCTTCTGGGAATCTGAAGCAACGTTTGTCCCCACCATCAGGGGCTCCAACAAATACTTTGTAATACATACAATACATACATCAACATAGACAAGCTATTATATTAGCAGCAATTGGTATATGTGATAAAGGATTCTATGATTATAAATCAGGTTACACACAGCTAGATATTGAGTGCTGTCCTACTGTATTACTATCATAGTAGCTGATTCAAGTTAAGGAAGATTTTTCCACTGATAAAAACTCCCCTCTGGATGCAGCTTTCAGTGACTGATTTCATGCAGAGAGCAGGGAGTACATCCCCTACTGCTACAACTGTTTACCTCTTGTAGGGACGATATGATTAATGGAGCCTTTAGACATCCTTTTTCCACTGGAAACAGGGAGAGTCACAGCTGTAAAAACACCTCCCCCTTTATTCCATGCTTAGATGGAAATACAACTGCAGGTAGCAGATAGCAGAATTAGATTTATTGGGATGGGGGCTGCACATAACCACATACTGACCCCATTCAGTGTGCTGCTTAGGCAATACAATGTGTTTAGAATCACATGCTATATTTTGACATAGTTGTCTTGGACCTAATGCAAAATTGGCGATCATGTCACACAAACTGCTGCAGGAATAACACAACACAAAAAGTGGAAATACATACTTTAAAGATTAAAACCTTGTTAAGGTGTAACATTTTATACCAGAGCTATCATTTTGTGCAAATATGTTAGGTGAGTAATAACGACTCACCAAAGAAGACATGCATATTGCACACCTTCATTAGCAGAGCAGAGGGGGGTTGGATGGAGACGTGGGACTTGCAGGGCCAGATTAACAATGGGGCGGATGGGACTATAGCCCCAGGCCTTCATTTGAAAAAAGGCCCACACATACAGCCAATCTTCAGGCCTTCCATTAAAATGTGTGAGGATAAATGTGAGACACAACAGCTCCATGCACAAAGTGTGATAAAGGGGTTACAGTTTAATGAAGTATAATGAATAGACCCACATATCATTTGCCACCTTACACAACACTGATCATACCCACTGCAACGGGTCCTTGAAAATGTTCAGCCCCAGACCCATTTAGTTTTCAATCTGGCCCTGGGGATTTGTAGGTGTATGAAGAGAGCAGTGTTTGACAGACAGGGGGGGCATAGGTAGGCTGCCAGGAGTAGAATATTATCTAGCTGTGTTATTGGTAGAGCCACAACTAGCAACTTTGGTGCCCTTGGTAAGTGGGCAAATTTAGGACAGCGTTGGCTCCACCGCAAAGTGAGCACATATACCCATTGTGGTCAGATTTCCTTCATGCCTGGATAGCCATCGGTCCCATGCCTTCATTTTCGGAACCCGCTGAGGAGGCACCATTTCAAAGTAACCACAAACAATGTAAGGTACGTATAGAGGGGCCGGGAAGCTGAGGAAGTACCACTATATTTTATCAAATGAAAACAAAAATTTACACATTTTATAGTAAAAAAGTTTATAAGTAAATAAGAAGAATACTTCCTAATTAGTCAGTCCTAGTCATAGTGGACCAGTAACAATGCTATTTCTGACTTGTTAACCTGAGCTTACAATATAAAAAATCTATCCGACAGATGATAATGTTTCCTCTGGAATAAATAGTGACAAGCCTCTTTGCTTCTATGTAACTGTTTTGGTTTCCTCTGGGATTAAAATATGGGATTTGTAATGTCAGATCTCCAGCGATATACAAAGTGGGATGGATGAGATAAGAAGGTTTTGCTATAGGAAATAATCTTATCTGTGTTTCTCTTACTGAGAAGATCAGTAACTTCACAAAAATCATTTTTCCTTCTCTAGTAGTAAACCTACACCATATTTATGAATAGATAATAGCAGGTAACGTGATCTCTATTATACTAATAAATGTTTTATTTGTCTCTGTCTTCCAGGAAATATTGACTTTAATGTTCTAGTGATTGTAAAAACAGTTC
Source organism: Platyplectrum ornatum (assembly GCA_016617825.1). Taxonomy (NCBI): domain Eukaryota; kingdom Metazoa; phylum Chordata; class Amphibia; order Anura; family Limnodynastidae; genus Platyplectrum; species Platyplectrum ornatum. The sequence continues at coordinate 27,631 of JABWIB010005127.1, forward strand.
TAGCGTTCGATCAATAGCATAGATAATCTCAAGGCTTTTCCCAAAAGCAGAATGTATTCTTCAACATTGGCGTTTGGATCAGGTCCAAAGTTCTTCCTCTGACTTCATCTGATTTGTCCGAATATTGCTCAATGTGATGTAAGGGCCAGTTGTTGGAATGAAGACCAGGGCCTATATGTACTAAAATATAGGAATGGCAAAGTTGAGGTTTAGTTTCCCACAGCAACCAATCAGATTCGAGATGACATTCTCCAGTACGTAAAATGAAACTGAGAGCCAGAATTTGATTGATCGCTACTGGCAACAGCTGTTTTTCATTCCAACAGTTTAGTAAATATGGGCCAAGGGCATAAATAAAAAATGGTTTCAATGGCAACCATGAGCACTTTAGGTGCCCAAGCTATTTGGCAGTTTCAGGGCTCCCTTTGTAACTGCGGGTGATTATTGCGCTTTGTTAATGATCAAACCAACAATTTTTTTTAAAACCAGTTAAACAAAAAGAATCACAATCGGCAGCATGACACAGTTAAACAAGCTGCTATCATTTTTCCTTGGTTATGCTACCGGAGGCTGACACACTACAAATCCCTTATGGCCGGGTGACTACCACTACAGGACGGCACTCCCAGCCTCCAATGCGCCAGTATGGCTGCTACTTTTGCATGCTGGGAAAATACTTTATTTTTGCATGTTGCACACAGATACTGACCAGCGTTACTGTTACACTGTTATTACACTTGTGCTGGAAACACCATCTCTCACCTGTAATACTGATTGCAACTAATGAAATTTACCTCCCCTGCAATTCAACATGGTTTTGCCCAATCGCTCATTAGTTCAATAGTACGTAAGTCTGGGTCCAGTTCAGCTATGCCAGTGTGACACATATTTTCTAAAAAGTACTATATAAATTATTGTACTGTTCATAATCTACTTTTCGTCTTTTGTTTGTGTTTCTTTAGAAATGAAAGCAATACTTTACTGACATGGGGATTCTGTTAAAGAAATTAGTTATGTAAAAAAATGTACACAAAAAGTCAGGTAAAATTCCCCAGCAATTTAACCAAATGATCACTGTAACATCAGGCTAAGCAAGGCTTGGATAAAGGCCACCTGTGGACGGAAACCGTGGATTAGGTGTAATTTAGTATTCATTTCACCCTTATTGTTGTTCTATTCCGTTGTGTTAGGGATACTACACATTCATGGTTTCAGGATATTTTCGTGCCTGAGCATCTTTAATTACTTCACGTAGATCTATTGCCAGTGAGCTGTGTAGGTGTTCTATTAAGTTCTGCTGTGCAGCGAGAGATTTCCCAGGAGAGCCCTATGTCCTGTTCACCTAGGATTGATCTGAGGGGGTGTGGAATGAAGTCTGGCTCCTGCTTCCGAATGAAGAAGTGCTCTGTAGCTTTAATATCAGTTTGCACCACAAAGATGACTTTCATCCCCCGAGCATGGCTGACGTCTCTTACTTCATCCCAATCAGACTAAAACGCTAAAGTTTCACATTTGCTTTTTGTCACAATGTCAACAGAGAAGTTAATTACAATGTATTGGATTGCTTTAATAATCTGCAGGGATACAGCCCAAAGTGACATCCTGGATTATGGTATATTACTGAAAATCACACACAATGTTCTTATTTCCTGAAGTATTAATAAAAAGATTGGTNATCATATTTGTACAGGTCAAGGAAAACTCTAAAAGAAAAGATGGTTCTCTTAAAAGATCTAGTTTAATAATGGTAATGGNTCTATATACTGTAAACACATGACGTGCTTCATCATTTTACAAAAGTCGATTNAAGTGCAAATGAAAAGGTTTTTTTAGGGTTTTTGTTTTTATAAAGAAAAGCTGCACTTATGTCCAGCTGGTGATAGAGGAAGATTGTACCAAGGAATGACGTGGATAGGTTCTCTGAAGCCCACAAGTACCAAAACATTTGGAGCTTTGATGACACAACAGAAGTCACCAATGGCCGGGCTAATAGTATACACTGCAGCCACCGTGTAATAACCCCAGGCTACACCTATTAGTCCCAAACAATGCAAACTATAAAAAACAGGTTATACTATTTATAAGTGTACAGAGCTTCCCAGCAATATATGCTGGACTCTTATTCTGCCTATCAATTGATCATGTCCTCTTGTGCTTTCACAGCTAAATGTCTGCTGTGGGAATGGAGGGTTAGGCTGCGGGGAATGGAGAGTTAGGCTGCAGGGAATGGAGAGTTAGGCTGCGGGGAATGGAGAGTTAGGCTGCGGGGAATGGAGGGATAGAGTTAGGGTGCAGGGAGGAGAGGGTTGGGGTTAGGCTGCGAGAAATGGAGGGTTCGGCTGTGGGGAATGGAGGGTTAGGCTACGGGGAATGAAGGGTAGGAAGCAGGGAATGGAGGTGTAGGCTGCGGGGAATGGAGGGATAGAGTTAGGCTGCAGGTAGGAGAGGGTAGGGGTTAGGCTGCGGGGAATGGAGGGTTAGCCTGCAGAGAGGGGAGAGGTAAGGTTAGGCTGCAGGGAATAGATGGTTAGGGTAGTGGAAGGGGATGGTGAGGGTAAGAATTAGGCACTCTTAAAACTTACCTGTTGTGCAGCAGGAGTGGTAAAGCTCTCACTATTGGGGAGAACTCTGTCGAGACTGCTTCAGTGTCAAACTACATACAGAAAAATATTAGGGGAAAGAGGCAGCATGATGGTTCAGCAGGTAGTAACACTTCTGTCTGACAGCACTGTAAGCTTTATATATGTGGAGATACACCTATACAATCACTATGTCATGAGACCAAATCCAGACACACACAACATGTGCACTCATGTTACACTTGTACACATGTTACACATGTACACTCATGTTACTCGATTATATTACAGACCCAACATTCTGTAAATTGAATAATTTCTGATGGTGGCTCAGAAAACATACACGCGATACGCATAATGGGAGGGGTAAGATGTATATTGTACTATATAGGGTTCCTTAAGCCTTGCACATAATCCTAATTTCTGCAATTTTTCATGGATGTTAGGCAATGTAAGGTTCTGCTGCTGGAAGTCCCTTGTGTGCCTGGGAAATAACCTAGGATCTAGCTTTGGACCCATGCATTCAGAGGTTCGTGGTCTTCTGAGGTCTCGATACAGTCCATGCTTTTGAAATCTGGGTTCTCTGATGGAAAGTAGTAAAAAATGGAGAAACATAAAATTATTGCTTAGATTATGCCCTTTCTTTATTTCATAATCCGTCCACATTGACATTGGATTATGTAGGGTAGGGAGACATGCCTTATGATCGTCATAGACGTATGTTCACCTGTGTATACTACTATGTATGGGATGGTTATTAGTTTACTGATGGGAAATGTAATGTCAGACATTGATTGAGATAAGTATATCTTTTATACACTATTTTGCTAAAAGCTACTGCAGGACACAGAATTACTTATTACTGTTTCATCTGAATAGTATTGTTCATCTGAGCTCTGTGTTTGGCAGAATAATTGTACATTATCATACACATTATTTACGCACTGTCCACACAGTTTACACAGCCAGTTTTATTTCACATGCTTGGAGAGACCCTGTAATTAAAATTCCACTTGGAGGAAAGTTGTTTAATAAACAGCAGAGAGATTAGCATTACATTTATACCCGTGATCCATGTGTAAGTGTTTATATAGTGAGCCTCTGAGTCTATTCTTTTCAGGAGAATAAAACGGGCCCCGGTCTGGTGTCTGCATTACGGCCTCCCCTGGGATCCAGGCCGTATACCGGTTGCTGTTCCAGTCATCGCTGCACTGTGTCAGGAGAAGCTACCTGTCAGCAAGTTATACAAACAGACCTCACACTCTATTGTATCCTAATCTTCCCCTTCACACTGCACTCTCACACAAGACACGGGAATAAAGATAAAGCCCTGGCATTTCACCAGATCTTCCCTCGTAATCCCATATTACAAAGGAATCTTATGAGATGGGATAAAGCCCTTGTTACTCATTCTCTGGGTAACATGACATATGGTTAAGGCTACAATTAGTACAATAGACAAGTCATTGTAGTAAAANTTTTACCAATATATAATAATAGCTTACTTTTATATAGAAACTTGGGAGAAACTGGAAAAAAGCAAATCTGCACCTGGGCACACAATGCAGC
>JABWIB010005128.1:5454-19195 GCA_016617825.1 Platyplectrum ornatum
CACAGCAGAAATCTGTTAGATGTGCACTCATTAAATGCATGTTTTGTGAGTACACATGTAACAGATTTCTGCTGTGAGGGTCATTTATCTGTTGATTGGAAAGATTATCTTTCTAATGTATGGCCAGCTTAACTCTTATTTTTACCAGATGTTTTCTACAGCATGTCGCCAATATACAATATACATTACTGATGGTGCTACACAAACATGGGCTTCCTATATGCAGTATTATTTCCGACAGTAGTAGTTCCCTTTCTGACATTAATAACTTTAATATCTGGTTGCTTTTTAACTTCTCTTTATGTTAGATTGGCAGATTGTTATGTTACGCTAGCTACGTTATTTATACTAGACATAGGGGTATATTTACTAAGCGGTGACACTGCAGTAAGATTAGAAAGTAGGGATGTTGCCATAGCAACCAATCAGAGCTCTCAATCAAGCTTTCAGTTTTATTTTACAGTACATACTGGAGAATGTGAGCTCGAATCTGATTGGTTGCTATGGGCAACATCCCCACTTTTCAATCTCACTGCAATCTCACCGCTTCGTAAATATACCCCATGGTGTCCTTTAATTTGCTCCTCTCTGCTGTCTACCACATCCAGGTAGCATTCCAAGCAAAGGGCTTACTATCTTGTCTGACACTGATAATCAGCTGCCACTCATGGCTCAGTGCTCTGATACAAACTTTTGGAACAATGTATAATATGAGTGATTATTGAGATCTGCCATTGCATTGCAATAGTACGTTCACCTTTCTCCTTCTCGACTCATGTTTTTTTCTTCTATTGGCAGATTCACTTCTGGTTAATATGCAATGTGTTGGAGCAAATATTTTTTTTTTCTTTACATGAATGAAATAATAAATGTAGTAAAAATAAATATACAGTTTCAATGTTTGGCTCGGTTTTGAACCACTGTGTGTCTTATATTGATGCATACATACAGTACGTGCTTGCAGTAGTAAATGGGTGAAAATAGGTTAGATTTATTGTATTGGCAAAGCTAGAGGAAGTCAGTTAGTTGTCAAAGCAAACATTCTTTGCTTAGTGTCGCCAAGGATGTGAAAGCACCACAAAGACTGATTTCCTCAACTGGATGTAGACGGCGAGGAAATAGTGGGACACATCCAGTATAGGAAATCTCAGCTATTTCAGTTATTTAATAACTCTGTCTTGTTTATGGGTAACTTCCTACCTGACACATCCAGTTTAACTTGGCAAAGTACTTGATAAAGATTACCGTTTTATTAATTTTTAACCTCCACTGACCTTGACATTTCCAAACACTGCGTGGTTTGTTAAGTGACACAAACAAAACAAAACCTCCTTTCCTTTGTTTCCAAGTCTGATTATATGATTGTGTGTTAGATCTAAAGGAATAAAAAAAAAATCTCTTAAATGTTTTCGTGAAACCAACACTTATAAGGGCCTATTTTGCTGTTAGATTTAGAAAGGACTTCACATAAAAATGTAACCTAATGTTACATAGAAAGCGTCTGATCCTGCACAAAGTGTACACACCATGGTCTAGCATATCTTTGGACAAAAGAGGGTTTTTGTATAGCGCTAAATTGTCAATACCTCTTTATATATATATATATATATATATATATATATATATATATATATATATATATATAAAAACGTTGCTTTGTAAAAAGGCTGAAGATATAAAACGGCACAACTATATGAGTTACTGCACAAATATATTACTGCCTATTGTCCTCAGGAACTTTACAAACTGGATAAACTGCAATTTATATTCTCCAAAGGTCCAATTTAATCATTTCATTTTATAATTAACATAAATCCTGGACTTCCATATATAACAAAAAGCTCTAATATTGCTGCTAAAAACGATATTGGTTTTTAATGCACATATATTTTCTATGTTATAAATGTATGGTTTTTTATGTATTGAAGTAAAGAATATCAATTCATTAGATATAGTTGTGCCGTTTTATATCTTCAGCCTTTTTACAAAGCAACGTTTTTTATATATAAATAAAGAAGTATTAACAATTTAGCACTATAAATAACCCCTCTTTTTTTCCATCATATATTCAGGGGAGCTGAACCCCCTATTATAAGCTGCTTTTTTGTCATAAAATACCTCAGCATTTTTCATTAGCAAATAATAGAGCGCTGTGTATGCATTTAATGTAAATTAAATTACAATATTTCAATTTTCTAGCATATCTTTGCCTACCTTTGCATTATGCATGCCCGGAAACAGATGTGCATTCAATTACTGTGAACCAAACCTGAGCACAAGTCCTCACTGTGTCTGTTTGTACTCGGAGGGTCGTTTGTGGGAGTGAGCGGGTGGAAGATGTAGCACAGTAATTGCATATTCACAAACTCAAACCCAAACCAAGTGCGCACACAGGTTCCTGCAAAATGTTTGGACCAGGCAGTGGGCATGCATATGTCCAGTCCAGGATGTTGTTGATGAATGAAAGTCCCCAACTTATGTCTTGTTGTAGTATTTAACCTTTCAACTGCAGTGCTAATGGTATAAGGTTTGCACTGTCCTGAGTAAAAAAAATACTCGCACAAAGAATACCTACCATTTTCAACATGCACATACTCCCAAAATTGTAGTCCTCAAAAATGGGACATATAAGCCCCACCCTGGCTCTTCTCAAGTGTTGGCACTTTTTTTTTGGGCAAAATAAAAAAAATTAAAAACAGTTTTTTCCTTTATCAATAAAATATATTTGGGGACCGTGGGTCACCCGAAATCAGGACTATTATACTGGAATCTGGGATGTGTGGCTATACAAAACAGTGCAGCATCCTGCACTTGCATTTAAATCACTGGGGGAAAGTGATTGCATCTGTGAACAGCAGTGTGTGTGGTTATACTGTGAATGTATGGAACATGTCTTACTTACCAAGGGATTCAGAGATGCAGTTGCATGCATATCTGGATCCCATATAGACCTGCAATTATTTGCATTTGCATTCTGTTTGTGGGAATGCAGGATATACTTGACAATACTTGCCCCTACATAGTCTACTTTATTGCTTCTTTTGGGCATTTCCATATGGGCATGCATCATACCCATTAATTAATACCTGCCTGCATTGTACCTATGTACCATTGTTGTGTGTTCAGAAGGAGCTCCGTAGCGGTGCACATCTGACGTGTGCATGTGCAGCTGTTACAGTTACGCTTACTTACGCAAGACAGAAGAAGCAGAAGACAGAAGCCTGATTTGTGCATATCTGTATTTGGTCCCTTAATGCATAACCGTTCCATGTTTTGAAAATAAGAGGAAATTAGGTAGAAAGTCACACTAGAGCAAGTCCATGGTAAACTGCAGAAGAGGTAAACTTCATTTGTTTTTGAATATTATTAGGGAGGATAGGTAATTTTTCCTAACCAAAGCAGGGGCGGACTGGCAGGGATGCCAGGGTGCCAAATGGCACCCGGGCCACCAGCATCATCTGTGGTTCAGGGTCGCAAATGTAGCACTGTGTGTATTGGGCCCTCCTATTCTGTTAAATTTCCATCTTTCCAAGAGCACTCACACCCACATCACCAAAAGGCAAGAGTTTTCTGTTCCCAGTGATCGGAAAGCGCTCCTTCTCAGAAGTCTGGATCAAGTGCAAGGCCTTCTGTCACAATATTGTATTGTGCAACAAAATAAATGGTCAATTATGTGCTATTATTTGATATTGTAAGCACCCAACACCAAGCTACTTATGTGTAGCTGTGGATACAAAAGTGTTTCATTACTGCTTCTTTGTCATGTTATTAATGCAGCATCTGACATGTCCATTCAGATACTTTACTAGTTATGTTCCTATAGTCTGAGCATGCCCATGCATGCTTATTCTTGGCTGTCACAAGGCGAGAACTTGTAGTGGCAACTGGAAACTCTTTTTACAGTGCGAGTTATGGCTGAGCTTTCATGTATAATTGTGTGGGGGACTCCTGAAATAAAAAAGGGCTGTGCATGCTTCTTTTGTCAGGACTAAATTCATATAGAGAATAATGGCTTTCTAGTGACTTGCAATTTTTAGTAGATAATATGCCTTTGTATATAGTAGTGGATTACAATGGATTGTAGAAACCACACATATCAGATTTTCTCTTTTATTATTTGTTTCATTCTTGTATTTCTTTTATTGATGTTTTGTTGTTTGTTTACATTAACACAAAATACATAAAACAGAAATCTATAAATGTTTCTAAAAAAAAAGGACAAGACCCAGGCCTTCTTTTCCTGCTTGAATTTGAATTCTCCTAGAATACCAAATTTCTGTACACTAGGAGATCCATTACAGGGGGAAGGGGATGTCATGTAAATTCCAAATGCTCAATCCCTGCAAAGTGGCCAGGGATAGACATGCAGATGTGGGCATGGGGATGGCAGTTAGAAGACCTGCACAGATCTGCTTTCATACAGAGGCAGATAAGTGCAGGGAAATGAACATATTGTTCTGGACACAAAAGTTTACTCCTATTTTCTGTGCGTATGGAAAATGCATGTATGTCGGCATCTGGTTCCATATGTGTATAGGTACTGTAAACCATTTTTGTGTGATGTGCCTTAGCACATAGCACATTCCAAAGTTATAGTATGCACACATTATATTTAACCTCTCCAAGATAGCATCTTTAAAATAAGTAACTTCTTCATTCTGTTGATGACTGCACTAAATGTTTTCTTGGGTCATTTTAGGTCATGGAATTTTGCATGTGTTTGGGATTACAATATGGAAGTATATTTAGCATCCAGAGCAGACATAACATCTTATTTCATTAAATCTAACAAAACAACTATTTTTATTATCTTTCGAAAGTTTGAACAATGTCTTTCCTGATGAGGCATTCTTTTTCATTATATTTAATCCCAGTCTGTAGTGGCAATATTTTCAATTGATTTTTAAAGTGTACTGGGCTTTCACTATCCACCTATATATGTGATGCATAGACATTCTTTAGTGGTAGCACAAATATTAATGGCTCTCAAGTACTTTTAATGGCTCTCAAGTACTATTCTAAAAACATTTTTTTTTTACTTTTAGAAGAATGATCAATAGTATTGCCACAGTTTCTTTTAAAGTATCACTCTCTAATATTACAAGTATATATTTATTGATTTATATTTTATGGACAATTCTAGTGGCTAGTAGATTATTATTATGCAAGAGCCAACCATTCCTCCAAAGTTTGTACATATTCACTGTTCCATACCTTATTTTTATTAACCTTTTTTTGTCAATTCTAGCGCTGATCTATGCATACCTGTACTATTGTATACTGGTAATTTGTGATTAAGATTTTGATTCTGGTTTCACTGAAATTTCACCAGTTCACACTTTTGGACATAATACATCTATAATAAATAGTTTTGTTGCTTTTGGCAAAACAGTTATAGCAATATCCTACCAGATAAATGATTTATTATATTTACATGGTTAAGTCAAAGCCTTGCTTAAGTTTCTGATATAATATGGTAACATATGTTCCATATAAGACATATCTACCAACTGTCTCTTAATAAACATAGTATTGTAAATATTACTTGTTTTAATAACTAGCTTTTTGCCCATCTGTTCGCCCATGTGTAGATCTTTACGCAATATGATTTAATTGTATATAATTTCCCTTATGCAGTGGAAAAACTCGCTCCTTTTCTCCCATGACTCATAGGGCCGCGTATTAAAACTTATCAAGTTCTGGCTACCGCAAGAGATGTGAAAAAGCGCCTATCTTCAAGTTTAGGTTCACTAACCAACCCCTAAAAGAATTATCATACATGCATAGTCTATATAAACAAACAAAGAAGTGCGCTTACAACTACAAAGTCACAGAGTTCTATATATTAAACTTAACCAGTCCGGTTATGGATAAAAGTTCAGTTCAATAAATATGCACCAGATCCCGTTGTGGACCGCAGCTCCCTTTTATCACGGCCGTTTCCAAGGCTCAACAAACATAGGGTTTCTCTAAAAGAGCAAGAAAAAGGTGCGCTTCATAGTGCATTAAAACTTATTTAATTTGAAATATCATACAAGCTATATAAAATCTCCGTACCACATAAAAAAGTAAATGTAACAGTTAATACAATCAGCCGATTTCCAGCTTGCTAGTCACCATTTCACGGCGGCGTCCCGCAATGAGATCTCTGGGTTCCAGGCAGGTGGTTAATGCGTGGTATCTCGGCGTCTCCTGGTCTCCTACGCGTTTCGTTTGAACAACTTCGTCAGGGAGTTAACACCTGGTCAGAATGAGCTTCCTTATATATCCCCTCCCGGTTCCTCGAACCAATCACTACCCTTTTTGCTTAAAAGATACATTTTAGTACTCATAACTTTTACAGACTATTATGATCGATCACATAATTAATCATATATTCTTTTATATTGTCTGATTATTGAATAGTTAAACAATTATATTCCGCAATATCTCACCGGATATCTTCCTCTGCATTCGGGTTCATTTGCATTTAAAGAGGACGCTGCTCTTTTTCGAACGTGCAGCGATTAACTAGACATGGTCCCAAATTTTAACTTCTCCTCACTTAGATTACATTTGGAATCTTCTAGATTTACACAATTTACAAATTTATCACTTAACAGAAAATGCTTAGAATAATTCAGTGCTTAACATATTAGCAAAGATACCCTAAGTCTTTGAGAAAAAGCAACTTTAAAAAGCAACTTTAAAAATACCGTATTTACATCACATCAGCATTTACATTTGAGATGAACAGATATATAGTCGTAACACTAATTAAACACTCTAAAAGTAAGTACTTTCATTGTAGATAATTCTAAGAGACAATATTAACAGTCAATTAGCTGTTATAGAGAGTTTTCTATCAAGACACTTATACATCAATTAATTAAATACATTCCATAGGCACATTACACTTTCAATATTATAAATGTTTTGGATATATCTACCTAATCTAACATTTGCACATTTCAAATATTTGGAATTTAACTCTTTACATTCCAGTTATACTAAATGAAGGGGGTGATATCAAAATTTTCATTTAATCCTTGCGGATTCAAAGTTTTTAATGTTAATATCCAATAAGATACCCTTTGGGCTAATCTCTGTAGCCTGTCCCCACCTCTTTTGTCAATTCCTACATATTCAATAGCTTTGATCTTAAACGTGTCTATTTGTCCATGATGTTGAGATAAGAAATGTCGTGATATACTGTGATTCACTACCTTATTTTTAATATTCCGTAAATGTTCTAATGCTCGTATTTTCAGAGCTCTTTTTGTTTTTCCCACGTATTTCTTTCCGCACCCACATTCAATTAGGTAAATAACATGGGTGCTAAGGCAATTGAGGTGGAATTTTATGGGATACTTCTTCCCCCCCACTATCAAAGAAGTGTTTTTTCTCTCTATGACAATGATTACAAACTTTACACTGTCCACAGGGATAGAATCCTATTACCTTGGACAACATACATAGTCTATATGTTTATGGACAGTAAAAAGAAAATATACATTTTCAATCAGCTTAGTGACCCCGAAAACTATGAATTTAGCACTAATGTCAATCATTTAAGACCTTTTATTTTTCACCTGTCTTACACCCCACAATATTTCTTGTAAAGTTTATTAGTCCATGTTAGCATCTGTATCAAGTTTTGTGTAAATTGATCCAGGTATTCCAGAGTTATGCTGGAACATACACAAATACACACACACACACACACACACATTGTATTTGTTGTGCTGGCACTCCTTTAATGATCCATTGTAAATATAGAAATAAAGTAGTGACTCACGGTGCCTCCACGTGGGGTTGGCGTCCTTGCTTCCCAATATATACGACTTGGTTGGTGCGGCACTCGATATGAAAGATGCAGTCCTTATTTAGTCCAACGTTTCAGGTTTATTGTGTAACCTTTCATCAGGGACAATATACATGTCTGTATATTGTCCCTGATGAAAGGTTACACAATATATATTAGCATGCTTATATAAACACACACACACACACACACACATATATATATATATATATATATATATATATATATATATATATATATACACCTATATATAATTACACCTAATATTTATATCTGAAATATCCCCTTTGTAGATATGATGGGTACATTTACATTTTGAGTGACATGGTTAAGTATATTAAAGTTTGTAATTGGCCTTTATATCACATTAAGTTCAGCATGTAGGTTCTTTTTTCCTAGTCAGATTTCCGTGGGGTTTTTTAAGGCCAGGGTAAAAACATATTCATTTCAGTTTCTGTTTTGACTGCATGCATAAGATGTTATCAGGTTGCAGCCAGCTACTGAAAGTGCCTGTGCCTGCCTTCCACTGGCTGTGAATCATGAAGTTGTTCTGGATAGACTTAGGTATGCAAAGCCCTCTAATTCCAGCAATTTTAGTATCAGTGTCTACATTGCAATAACACTATCACTGTGGATCACTTTGTAAGAGGACTAGATACATCTAACAAAGTAAAGATACACAGGAAAAGATCACTATAATGTAATGTTCCCTATCTCACTAATTTATTGTTGTCATAAATATTTTGTTCATATTGTAAACATATATGTTATGTCACATACCCAATTAGTGTCTTTAATGTCTGTCCCCAAAGTACAAGTGTTATTTTAAGGGATATATGATTGATACCTGTTCTATTGGCAACACTACTGTGACTATTATTACTAAAAGGAAATACTGTATATACAGTAAGCTGAGGCACCTAATTTCACCTAAAAATACTGGCATAACTTATTGACTCGAGTATAAGCCTCCCCCAATATGTCTGTCTGTCACCCCTGTGAAAGGCTCATGTCACTGATGGATCATTACCACATAGGACTGCATTGTCTCTGGTCTCTATGTCCCAGCTCCTATAGATCTTCTCCTTTTATATTGTCCCCCTCTTTCCCTTATGTGCAGGATTAAAAAAAAAGCTCCTATACCATGCTGTAACCCATACAGCACACTATCATGCCTGTGTCAGCTCAGTGGGCTCAGTGTGGTGGGTAAGTGGTGGGCTGCCTGCCAATGTCATGCTCTCCCCCTCCTTTACCTTAACTCCATCTTAGCTCTGAGCAATGTGTGCAGCTCTAGTATCTGGGGGCAGAGAGGAAAACGCTGCCACACAACAGGAGAACTAATTCTCTCCACGATTTTACAAATATTCGACTACATTCTAATTAAGTTCTACTTAATTCTCTGTTTAAATTTAGTTTTGCTTCCATGTGTGGAATATAAATTGTGTTCTTTTTGTAATTTATGTCTGTCTGCCATTTGTGTTGATTTATGTCTGTAATGTAATCTGCTGGAAAATAGAATTATCTTGTTCAGACTTGGCATGGTGTAGGTGACTCAGAGCATGTACATTGATGTATTTAGAACCTTGCAGACTAATTAGAAACCAGGATGCAGAGACTAACCTTGCAGAGACCAGATAAGGCACCTGATCTAGATCTCGAAGACCTGTGCGGTGCAATGTTTTGTGTACTTGACGATCCGACCCACCTACCTAGTTTACCCAAATTACACTTCAAGATTTAAATGCAGGGATCAAGAAGGGTAAACAGGAATTTGTGCAGTCTGCGGTCGTACGAACCGCTGATCCACACTAACAAATTAAGGCAGGGGTCTGGCAGTGTAAGCTTTACAAGAGGGGAAGTGGCAGGGAAGTTCAATCCCATCTGCCGAGTCTGGATCCGGACCAGTGTGTCCAGCAGTTGGGCTGTCGATGGGATTCTGGATCGTGTCCAAGATTATACATTTTTATTCCAGTATTCCTGATATATACAATTTCTATATGGAAATGGATGAGCTGACCCTGGGCAGGAATATGAGTGCTTTGAGACACTTCATTTAACTGGCTAGAATTTTAGTGCATTGATAAGGATGCCAGTTCTATTCGTACCCTGAGCACTTGATGCTGCTTGATTGTTTGTTGTAGTTCTAGTTCCCATTTTCTCTTCTTGTTCTCCCTCCTGTTCAGTCTACCTTCTCCCACCATCTTATGTTTCCTCTCTCTCAGCTACCCATTCTGCTATTTCTTGTGTATGTGTGTGGTTGCCTGTGGTCTGTATAGTGTGCTAGCCTCCATTCATGTTGTCTGTCCTTTCGGCTGTTTCCAGCTAGCCTTCTCCTTCCCAGTGTTATTTCATTCCATTGTGGTTATTCTTTCTTGCCATTCTGAATGTTTTTGCCCATATGTCATCTTTGGACAGTGGGTATTAGTGTCCAGTCCCAACAACAGGTGCTTTAGCAAAGATCAGACTCCTAGTTAGTCCACACCCTGTCTAGTCACTTCCCTAACAAACCCATTGTTACCAATTCCTCCCTAGTGTTACCATATCAAACAAAAACAACAAAACAGTAGTCACGCACTATGCTTTTTTCTGTGTGGCACAATAGTGAATATTTCCATTTATTATTAATACGATACAACATTTGGCTATATTATATAATATAATAACATTGGTCTATTTTTATATTTTGCTTTGTATATGATTAATAAATTAAAGGGTATACCTGGTGTGATTCCAATTTAAATGAAACAAAATTTTTTTGTGGTTCATATCCAAAATAATGTCCAAAATAAATCACAATCATATAAACTCCCAATATAATGTAAGNAGGATAAAACTGTGCTTGTGTTTGACTCAAAAATATGGAATAAAAAAAATTTGTACAGTAGGGACAAGAAAACCAAGCCTAAAACAATGTAATAATTTAAAGAAACAGGCAACACACTTTTAAATAGGTGCTAAAAATCTATAAAACAATGACATTAGTGCTTGAAAACATGACATACATAAGATTTGCCTGTTGTAACGAGACAGATGTCATGGCTCAAATGCAATGTCTTTTAATGGACACATGCTATTGTCCTTGACTTACAAAGTTATTAATGTTTGTATACATATTAAAACCTAAGAATAATATTCTAGCTCTCACTTCCCTATTACATACTAGAGAAGGTCAGCTTTTATCTTATTGTTTGCTATGATCAATATCTCTGCTTTCCTTTTCCACAGTTTAGTAAATCTAGCCACTGATCTTTTCTTGCAAGCAATTCTTGCTGAATATTGACTGCACTAATTATAATGTTACTTTTGTTTCTACATTCACATAACAAATGCATGCCCTGTTTTTTTTCTGATAAAAAAAAACAAAGCAAACTTATTAGAGTGTTGCTGGCTTTTAGTTTCTCCCTCCCAGAATGGGAGAATGGGACCAAGAGTTGGCTACATGGGGGTGGGATGGAGGCATGTTATGCAAAGTACATCTAAAGCCACACCCCCATGGATGGAAAACCCCATACATTTGAATGAATGGGTGGTCATGACTTCATCAAGCTCCATCAATTAATATTATCGATCAGGGTTGAGGCATTGATGTACATTAAATTACAGCCTCAGCCAGGGTACCGGGAGATTTGCCAACTCTCCCGGGATACCAGGAGAACTAGCCAAAATCCGTGAGTCTGACCTAGTGTTTCCTTACTTGTTTATAGATTTATGCCACAGTTCAAAAAGAGGAGCAGAAAAAGAAAAGAAAGGCCCCACCACCACCGCCACCACCAGCTCTTCATATGCCAAAAGAGAATAATGAAGATTTGGAGAACAGGAGAAGCTCCATGGGTGAGTGGGAACGTTGTGTAATTATGTATTGCAATTCCCAGGTAAAAAAAAGAGATGCATAGTATTGCATGCCTAACACAATTTAACTGAACTGTAAAATCATTGGCATGGTTTTTGCATGCGCAGATCGGCAAAACATTGCGTCTCCGGCAGACTGAATCAGCCCCACTAAAACAACGTTGAAATGATGGGGGAAGCATATTTAAAATATGCAAAAGTGTAGATCTAAGCAAACCCAAACATTCGACTGCAGGTGGAGACAAATTAAGGTGCAAAATCAGAATTAGAGTTGAAAGTTAAACTTTCGTATTTCAACTCTAATTTATATAAAACATAGAGCTATGTAGCGTGTGAGTTATATGTGCAAAAGCAAAGTTTTTTATTTTGCATGCATGCAATAGAATTAAAATGTACATGCACATTGCAACACAGTTTTGCTCAGGTCTACAATTGTATCTAAAAAAAGTGCAACTTTGGATGAGCTTCCGGATCAGTCCCAGGAGCTGATCCAGAGCTTTTGCGAAGACAAAGGGCAAGTGTAGCGAGGATGCGTTGAGTAGCTCAGCTCTACATTTGCACCTAAAAAAACTTAATTGTAAGTACAACTCTGGATCAGCCCCCCAATGTTTTAGGTGGACCAGATGTTTTACCAGAAACATTTACCTCTGGATAGGATGTTTTTCTTTTTAGAAAGAAATGAGAAATGATCTGCACCTATGACTTGCACCATAGGAGATAATGTAAGTATAGGCTAAAGCACAGGCTGACTCCCTGCTACTCCCATTACATAAATGAGAGAAAATCTCTCATTTATTTAAAATGTAGAGCAGTCATATGCACAAACAGACACCAGCGTTTTTATCTTTCTACATATGTTCCTGATCTGCACATTCACATTGACATTTTTCCCATTGACAAATACATAAAAAAGATATTAGTAACTTATAAACCCAATACAGTTTTAAAGATCTCTACATATTTTGTGCTATATGTTGTATGGTGAGTATGCATTATTTGCAGGGTGCATTATATATTGGAACAATATATCATTTTCATTAATGACGATTGACAGTAAGTATTGTATTTCATGTATATGATTTAGATCTTGAAATCAATGCTTAAAATTTGTTATGTTTTTAATCTTTGCTACTAATGCATTTGTTAGTGCCTCCGGGATGTTGTCTCAATTTCTTAAATGTATATTATTTCTTAAGAAAAAATACACAGGATGTCATCATCCTCCCTTCCTTTACCTTGCAGCTTTTGTGCATTTCGAAGAGTTCCCCTGGGCATGAAAAACATCTGCAGGAGATACACCTATATACAATATTTAGTGTGCTGAGAAAATATGCAGAGCCAGTGGCCCTAAACAACCCTGACCTACTTACTTAAATGAAGCTGCTGCAAATAGAAGCATAATTTTACACTGTATTTACAGATAATTATTATCTGGATATTAAATGGCATTATACCTGCTATCCTTAGTTGAACTGCTTTCCCAAGCTTGTAAATATTGTATGCCTACTTTTGTAGAGCATATAGTAAAGTCAATATTAGTAGCTAAATGTTGCAATTGTTTTGGGTTTAAAATAGAAATAAATGATTTCCTAATAATAATCACAATAAAGTTTATTGTTGTTACTAATAAACTTTGACTGAATCCGAATATAAGAAGCTGCACACTTGCGAGCACAGCAGCTATGCAGCAATGTCACGAGATCCCTTTTGCAAATCTTGTATGTACAAGGGAAGGTTACTCCTTTTGCAAACAAGGAATTTACTATAACAGTTTTTAGGGTTTAACCAAGTCTTTAGTCCACAGTTAATTAACCTAACCCTCAGTGCACATTAGCCTACCTCCCCCAACCTAGCAAACAGGGGCGTAACTAGAACTTTGTGGGCCCCATAGCAGAATTTTTAACGGGGCCCCCAACTCAGATATATATATATTTTAACTCATTTTTTTGGTACTTCCAGCCCCCCCTCTTTACCTACCTTATGCATGTTTGCAGTCACTTTGAACTGCTGCTGCTCTGGCCCCTGGTGTCTGAAAATTATTGGACCCCGTTAGAAACCTCATTCAAATTTTATACACGACCATCGATG